>CM021100.1:137047870-137063229 GCA_007115665.2 Sequoiadendron giganteum
AATGGTTTTACCTCTATGACAGGACGAAGCGGAAGAGCTGCACACCTCTCCCTACTTGTTGTAGTTTGACACACATGGCAAGTTCTCACATGGTGATGTGTGTCCTTGAACAAAGTAGGCCAATAATATCCTACCCTCAGGATCTAATTTGCAGTGGAAGGTGTTGAACCATGGCCTGTGTCATATTTATCATGAAATTTAGTCATTACTCTCCCTGCCTCTTCCTTCCCTAGGCATCTCAGGTAGACACCTTCATGATTAATCTTGTATAGGATAGCTCCCTTCATCATAAAACTGCCACTCTTCAAATGTAGAGCTCTCCTTTGTACTAAATTAAAGTGTTTGGGAAATTTTTGATTCAACAAGTAGTAGATAATGACATCATACCAGTCCCTAAAAGAAATATCTTCAAGATTATAATGCTAGGCTACAAGGTTAGGACCCATTTTTTCCATTGTGTTGGTCAATCCCTACCCTCTTACCAACTTCATGGGTTGAATTTCAATATCATATTCTTGTAACATAGTTACCCACTTGGCTCTATGTTCACCCAACTCATTTTGTATCAACAATAGTTTGACTGGAGGATCAGGGACTATAGCAAAGACCTTGTTTCTCAGTATATAGTGTCTGAACTTCTTCACTATTCGGATAAAGTAATAAGCCTACTTTTCAACATTAGGATACCTGAGTTCGACATATTTCAAAGGTGCACTCATGAAAGCTATGGGACTCTCATTCCCTTGATCGGACTTTTGTGTCAACAATCCCACACAAGAGTGATTAGAAGCAAATGAATAGATATATAATGGCTTGGTGTGATCAGGACTTACCAAAATAGGGGCCTCAAGAATAGGTCTCTTGATTTCTACAAATGCTTCCTTAGCCTCTGTATTCCATTCAACCTTTACTTCTTTCTTCAAAATGGAATTTAAGGGCTTGACTATCTTTGCAAATCCAATGATAATTTTTTTGACAAATTTAATCTTGCCAAAGAACAACTTCATTTATTTCTTGCTTGTAGGGGGTTGAATTTTCAGTATAGCCTCCAATCATGTAGGATCAATGAAAATACCTTGTTCTGAAATAACATGTCCTAACAGCTTTCCCTCAATGACTCCAAAGATGTACTTCTTTGGATTAAGTGAAATGCCAAATTCCCTGCAATTCTAGAACACTTTGTATAAATCTGCAACATGATCACTTCTCCTCTTGGAAAAGAGTATTAGATAATCCATGTAGATTATTATTCACTTGCCAATGATTTCCTTGAAGGTAATATCCATAGCTCTTTGGAATGTAGTTCCAACATTTATTAATCCAAAGGTCAATCTCTGGAAAGAAAAGGTTCCCCATTTTGTAGTGAAGGCAGTATTGTGCCTATCCTCATATTGAACCATGACCTGGTTGTACCCAGAGTATACATCTAGAAAGGATATCATGTGAGATCCATTGACAACTTGAAGCACCTCATCCACTAAAGGGACTGGATAATTATCCTTTTCTGATGACCTGTTCAGGTTCCTAAAATCAACACACTGTCTGATTTCTCCATTCATCATCCTAATCGGAACCAAGTTTGCAACCCATGTTGAATGTCTTACTAGAAATATGATTTGTGTTGAAAGTATCTTCTACACTTTCTTCTGAATAATGGGCTCTAGCAAAGAATTAATTGGTCTCTATCTTTTGTTGAATGGATTAACATTTGACTTGAGGGGGATAGTATGTGTAATGATCGAAGTGTCATATGTCCTTAACTCATCAAAACTCTAGGCTATCACTTCCTGATATGTGTGCAAGGAATCAATAATGCCTTTCCTCTCCTTTGGACTGTACACCTTACCAATAAAGGCATTCTTGACATCACTTTGGGTCCCCATGTTGTATATTTCACACTGACAGTTGAGGGATTCCCTTTTCATTTTATGCTCTTGATATCTTATCCTATCCAGATCCAATATCCTTTCCAATTGCACCATGCCTCTTGGGATGGTATTAGTATTCAGATTGAGGACCCCTTCAAGGTCAATTTCAACCTCTTGAGGCTCAACCTCATCAATTACTTGAGAAGAAAAAACATCACAACTAGTGATAAAATCAAGAATATGCTTTTCATCTTCAAATACTTGAAAATTGGTGACATTGTCAGACACCGAGGGCACTGGAACAAGTTCCAAAGTGAAATTATTTAAGCCTAAAAGTGATAAAGGTTGTAATGTCCTTGCTGCTTGTGCCAGAGATTCAACATTCTAATTCTTACTTCGAGGTATCAACTGAATGTTGAAGGCATCAAATCCTTCAATAAGATCCCATATTTTGTGTCTATAATTGGCCATCCTTCTATCATGACATGAGTATTGTTTCCTTACTTTCCTGACCACTAGCTCGAAATCTGCAAACACTTGCAGAATTTTAACTTTCTTTCTTAATGCCATTAATAGCTCATGAACTAGAGCTTCAGACTCAAATACATTGTTAGTGCACTGGAATTGGATTTTATGAGCAGAAAAGTAGGTTTTACCATTAGGACTGATCAACTCCAGCCTTGCTCCAGCACCTTGCTTGGATTTGGATCCATCATACCTTAATGTCCAGCAGTCATTAGCTCCTTCTTTTCTTGGGATACCTCTATCCTTGTTGCCACCCAGAGGTTCTTCAGGAGGTTTTGGGTCCTTCCCCTTTTGACTATTTTGAATGCTCTGAATGTTTGACTCGACAGTTGGGGTTGTGTTAATGTGTCTTTGTATCTATTCCACTGCAGTTTGACACAAGAAATATTCCAATTCAAAATGAGGAGCATCGTGAACTCTGTACCAATTAGGAAGAAGCAATTCTTTGAAGTTCATATTTGTACCCAGCTGAATTTGATCTTCTACACATTTCCAAATAAACTCCTTGAAGTTATCCAACAAACTGAGTTGTCTATCTACCTGATCATCAAGTTCCTTGGTTATTTCAAATTGCACCTCGAAGCTATTGGTTTCTGATGTGGACTCACATGAAGAGCTTTCCAACACCAATATTTACTCTATGTCTAAAATAGGAGAGGCTAGGACATAGTTCCCCATAGTGACCTCTAATACCAGTATCTCATTTGAAGTATTCTGATATTAAGTAATTACATACTTCATTCTTAGTTCTCTCTCAAATCTGATCTGATTTCGGACTCCTTTCCATGGGAGCCACATGTGAGAATGATCCATGGATGTGTATCCATTTAGTACCTTGGTGAAATCTCCACCCAAGATCAAACCATAAGTGTCAGGAATGTCATCTACCTGAATATTAAGTACTTGTTGCACTCTAGGATCCTAGGCAACTTGCATGGGAATCATGTTTAGTTCTCCTACTATATTCATCTCTATTTTGTCCAATTGGGTGACCATCTTTTGAGAGGCTATAGGGGTAATACCAAGAGCCCTATAGATAACAAATGGCATAACATTTGTGGATGCCCTTGAATCAAGCAGGCAATTGTGTAGATTTTTACCAAATATACGAAAAGAAATCAAAAAAGGAGGGGTTTACTTTTTTCCTTGGAATAAACTCAATTGTGAGTCAGTTTGTTCAACTTGGCCCTTATCTTTTTATTTACCCCTATCCCTGAGTTGTGATTGAATAGGACCTTTGGTTGTTTATGAACTAGGAGGCCTTGCAATTGCCTCATTGGTTGCTACTCCTTGTGTTGCGATACTTGAATTAAAGGACCCTAGGACTACATTTCTAATTTCAGGAACTCTTAATAACTCAAAAGTAGAAAGACTCACCTTTAATTTTCTGAGTTCCTCAATCACATATTCTCCCAGCTCTTCCACATTCATGCCAATGTGGAGCTCCTTAGAATGGCCAATCTTCCTATCATTTTTTGCATCAGCATTGCTTCCTTTGCAAACATATGGTTGTCCTTCTTTTGTGAGGTAAGATGGGTTGTTATTGGCATGTGGATCTAGTGGAGTAGTAAAATTGAGTGGAGGGGCAAATGTAGTAAATGGTCCTCTAGCTTATGGATTCCTATGGGGATTTCTCCTCAGATCATACTTTTTGATAGGTTGCTGAAACATTTTCATTTCTTCAACATCAACCTCTCCTTCATCCACTGGTCTATTTTCATTCTTAGTTTCTTCATCAAATAACTGATAGATTTCATCTTCATTGAGCACTTGTTCAGCCTCCCCATTTTGTCTACTTGAATCCTCTTTTGGTTCATTCTCCTCATCCCTCTAGAAAAGAGCATGATTCAACACCAAAACTAGGGAATCATAGGGATTTAAAAGTACCAATTCTTGGCTAGTGGAGTTCTTTTCAACTTCATATTGAAAGTTCGAAGCAGTAGTATGAAATTTGGGGCAATCAAGCTCAGAGTGTTGACTTGTCTTATGAAGCCTACACCATCCAGATAAAGTGTCCTCTGCTAAGTACACACCACCTAGAGGTTTCTCTAGATTGGAAGGTTGATCTAGTGGAGTGGGTACTCCTCCATTGTTAGGCCCAATGTTCCATGGCCTATTCTACCTAGGTGGTTGTCTTCTTTCAAATCCTTGTCCATCTTGGTGATTTCTATCAAAGTTCTGATCAGAACCTTGTCCTCTTTCAAAGTTCTAGATTTTGTCATAGTGTTTCCCCCTGTTATAACTTGATTACATGCTCTTTTGATTAGCTTGGAGTTGATTTTTTGGGTTCCTCAAGTAGGTTACCTCCATGTTTAGCTTCTACACTTGTTCAGTTAGCTCATATAACCTTTCTTTATCAGGGTTGTTGTAAGGGACTAGATTCACGGTGTTTTGGGGGTATTGTAACACTCCTCCAAAACTAGTAGATTGATTCAGAACTTCTGAGTTCTACAAATATGTAGGGAAACTAGCTTGTGACTGTCAATGGAGGGGATGGTTAGAATTTTATTGGGGATAATCGAGCATTGGTTGGACCTAGTTTATTGGATGACCTAGGTGAGGGACTAGAGGCAACTGTGGAATAGGATTCATGATAGGCGTGTAATTGGTTAGAGCCTGGTTGAGAGATTGGACTTGACTTGGGTGAGCAGTAGGTCCCAGAGATGGCAGAGGTCCTGACAAGTGTTGTCTCAAGTTTGTACTGACCTTAACCACCTCTGTATATGCAGTGAGAAAGGTATTTAGAAGGTTTGTTCTCCACTTAAGGAAGGTGGATGTAAGGCTGTCAAGGGATTTGAAGTAGACCTCTAGGGTTGTGTCCTCATTTCTAGCATAAGGTGCTTGAATTCTAGTGTATGCTCGGTGGAACCTATTGTTGAATGATCTTATAGGCTCATTAACTTCTCTTTTTACCCTAGTAAACTGCATATATAGCTCATTAGCACTAATGGGAATCTTAAATTTTGGAAAGAATGTAGCCTCAAGCTCAGCCCAGTTAGAGATGGATGCAGTAGGTAAATGGTTATACCAATAAAAGGCCTCCTCTCCTAGAGAATAGGGGAAAAGTATGCATGCAACATCCTCATGATTAATACCTCTATCTCTCAAAGAAGTCTGAAAGATCCTAATGTGCTCTTCTACTATCCTATCTAGGTCATTCATTTGAAACTTAGAGAAAAAATGATTAGGGTTCTTGGGCATAACATTGTAGTTGTTGAATGTCAGAGGTGATTGGTTATTTGCCAAGAAATCCATTGGTGGAGGTGATAATGGTTGATGGATGATTGGTTTGGGTTGTGGAATGGAAACAGTCTCAGAATCAAATGAAGATGAAGTGGATGGAGGTGAGGATGGTGAAAATGATGGATTGGATGATGGTTCCTCCCTTCTTCTGGTCCTTCTTGACCTGGTTGGAGGTGGAAATTCTTGAAACTCTTCTTCTTCTCCTGCTATAGATCTGGTTCTCCTTCTGAACCACTCACAAGAAATGGTGTTTAGAAAATGCTCCATCTTTCTTGTTAGACCCTCCCTCTAGTGCCAGTTTTGTGTTTCTACACAACAACAACTTAGACAAAATAATAGTTATCCTATCTCTCTTGAAAGGTTGATCTCTTTGAACAAAGAGATAACCCCAAGGTCTCATGGGTGTCAGGTTATGACAATGCATTAGAAAAAACTCAGTGATAAAATGTTAAAATGTTGGTAATCACAAGGGTTATTATGCACAAATGCTAGAAGCTCTAAACTCATCAGATTTTAGGATATGGTGATGCTTTAATTTCTAGTTCTAACCAAATAATAAAAGAAACAACAAAATATGAGGGTTTCAGAAGTCCTAAATTTAACACTACTTCTAAGATTAACCATGCAAATGATGAAATACTTGGAATGAACCATTCCCTTAAACTAATTTATGTTCAACCCAGCTTATACCTGCAATATTGTAAAAAATAGTGCAATCTTCTAAGGAGTTAAATATTTTTAGCCTGTAGGAATTCATTCAATAAGACTGAATGAATATCTATAGTTGAACTAAGAACACGAATATGAGGTACAAGTTGACCTTACATAGCATTCCTACAATCAAGAAGCTTCCCAAAGTATGATCCAGGGATTGCTACAACACTCCAAGCATTAAATCACAAGAATTACTAGCAAAAACTAAGATGTATTCAAACATTTTCAAGCGATTTGAAAGATAGAACAAGAACCATGTAGGATTATTCAATGAAAGAGAAGGCACCATTCATAACACAATGTCTACACTTTGTATTAAATCATCACATTTGCAACAATTCTAGTCTATTACAACACTTGCTTGAAATGTAAAAACTAACTTCTAATCTTCGAACATGCTACTTTATTGCTAAATCTTCTGATTACAAGTCTTCTGACTTAGTCTTGCAATCTAAACTGAACCTTTACAAATGAGGCCAAAGTCCATACTTATATAACATACACGAATGCACCACAGCTAGGGTTACAAAGAAGCTTGATCACCAACCAAATCGGCCCCGACAGCCAGCAATAACTCCTCGTCAAGAAATGAATGCACCAAGAGCCCCCTTCAGATCGATCTGGGATCACACAAAGTCAGAGAATAGATCCTTGAGCCACACCCACCATTAATGCTCCACCTACATGAACATCAACGTGCGTGAAACACGAGGATGAACGTGAGCCATCGATTAGATCCGAGCTGGGAAAATGAATGAATCAAATCGAGCCATACCAGGTTGAGTCCACCATGTCACATCTTCCCGCCATTAATGGCCACCAACCAAATCAACCTTGCGTGTAGGGATGGGTTTCATCTGACAATAACCAAAAAGCACATGACCGCACCCGCAGATCTTGCCAAATCTTCAAAGTACACCTAGCAACCCCAACTCGATCCAACCTGCATTCAAATGGGGAACCATTAATGCTTAGTACATCATCAAAATCCAAGTAGGTCAATTAGAGTTCCCAAGGAAAGAAAATCATGCACAAACCTAGGTGGAAGTGGAACCAAAGATAGGTGGAGGCGAAGCCATGAGAAAAATAGGGACAAAGACACAAAACAGGCAAACGCGGAGGCAGAAACAACTCCGGTGGAAGTGAAGATGAAATAGGAACAGGATCGGAGAGGAAAATAGGTGGAAGCAAAACCAAAACCAAGATGAGAAAGGGAACCAAAGGGAAACAGGTGGAAGTAGAGACAAAAAAAAGATGGGAAAGGAAGGAAAATAGGCAGATCCAGAACTAAAATCAACCCCGGTGAAAGCGGAGGCGGAACGTGAAAGGGAACCTAACAGTGAACTTTATGAAAGTTCAAAGTTAAGTTTCATCCCTGTCCTAGTTCCAACAAAATAAAGGAATACCAAAGTAGACCCAAGGGAAAGAAGCCAACCTGAAGGATGAAAATAATGAAACAACGAAGACACGAGAAGCGGATTTGTGACAGGAATAGAAACCAAACCATGAACTTGGTGATAGTTCAGAGTTAACTTCCATCTTGGTTCCACCTCCAACAAATGAAGGAAAAAGTAAAGCAAAGAAAACCTAAAGGAGGAAAACCAACCCAAAGGCCGAAGACAAAAAAACAACGAGAAAAAAAAGGACACCAAAGGTGGAGCTAGAACAAGAATGGGAATAGAACCGTGAACTTCATGAAAGTTCCAAGTTCAGCACCATCCCGGTCCCACCTCTGAAAAAATGAAAGAAAAGCGAAGCAAAGAAAAACTAAGGGAGGAAAGTGACCCTTAGGACGAAACAAACAAAATTAAGAAGAAAGCAAAAGAGTGGGAAGTGGAGCCGGAATGGGAATGAAACTGAACCAAGAACTTATCCAAAGTTCAAAGTTAAATCCTATCATGGTTCTGCCTCTGGTAAAGCAAAAGGAACAAGGAAAACAAAAGAAAAACTAAGGGAGGAAACCAACCCTTAGGACCCAAACAAAAACACCAAAGGGAAAAACAGAAGGCAAAAGAAGACCACCCTAGAGAGGACATCTACAAGACTCCATAACCACCAAGAACTCAACATAAAGGCACCCACAACCAAGGAAAGCACCAAAGACAAAAAACCCCAAGATTTCCAAAGATGACCACGAAAGAGGGGGTAAAACCACAAAAATGGGCCAAAAGGGTAGGCCAAGAGAGGGTCCCCACTTTCAGTGGGGCATGTGTGCAAAACTACACAACACATTGGTAATTGTGCCCAAAAAGGGAGGAAAATGGTGAGTTTGTGTTGACAATAGGGAACTCAATGCTGCCACTAAGAAGGATCATTTTCCCCTGCCTTTCGTAGATCAAGTCTTGGACTCTCTTGCAAGTAAATTGTACTTCTCTTTTTTTGATGGATTCAGTGGATACAATTAGATTCAAATTGCACTAGAAGATCAAGAGAAGACTACATTTACATGTCCTTGGGGGACATATGCCTATTATGTACTTCCCTTTGGGTTATGCAACGCACTTGCAACTTTTAAGAGAGCAGTCATTAGTATATTCTCAGATATCTCCTTTGATTGCATGGAGATCTATATGGACTATTTTACTACCTATGGTGCCACCTTTGATGAAGCATTGGATAATTTGAATAAATTTATACAGAGATGTGAAGATCAAAACCTACCATTAAATAGTGAAAAGTGCTTCATGATGATGCAAAAAGGTGTAGATCTTGGCCACTACATTTCCCACCTTGGCATTCAAGTTGATCCTACAAAAATTGAGGTAATAAAAAATCTACCTATACCTTAAAAAAAAAAGGATGTTAGGAGTTTCTTAGGTCATGCAAGCTACTATAGACATTTCATCAAGGATTTTATCAAAATAGCAGTCCCACTATATAGTCTTCTGGCTAAAGTTGTTGAGTTCCAATCAACATAAAGCTATGATAACACATTTTTTGATTTAAAGACAACTCTAACTCATGCTCCTATACTTAAGGGACCAAATTGGGAAATCCCTTTCCACATCCATACTAATGCCTCAAATTATGTAATAGGAGCAGTCCTAGGACAAAAAGTAGAAGCTATTGAAAATGCCATTTATTTTATCAATAAAAACTTGTAGGGCACTAAATTCAATTACACAGTCATAGAGAAAGAAATGTTGGTAGTAATTTATGGCTTCAACAAATTCAAGCACTATATAACAGGTTATCATATTTTTGTACACACTGATCATGCAACCATTAGATACCTCATGAAAAACCCCCTAATCTCAGGAAGATTAGCTAGATGGTTACTATTAATGCAATAATTTGACATAACTATTGTAGAGAAACCAAGGAAGGAAAACATGGTTGCAGATTTTCTTTCAAGTCTAGCCACATCAGAAGATAGTCAAGCCATAGATGACTCCTTTCCTGATGAGCATCTGTGTAGACACTGTGGTATGCTGACATAGTTGATTACCTTGTGATAGGGAGACTTCCTCATCACTTCCCCACAAAAGAGAGAAGAGTGTTGATTGAAAAACCCTTCCATTTTTCATGGATAGATGGATGCCTATTTTATACTAGACCAGATCACACTATGAGATGGTCTATGAGGGAAGATGAGACCTATGAAATTCTGCATGCATGCGATGATGAACCCTATGGAGGCCACTTTCCAGCTAAAAGGATAGTAATGAAAATCCTGAACACAGGATACTATTGGCCTTCATTACACAAAGATGTAGGAAGGTATACAAGGAGATGTGATAGATTCCAAAGAATGGGTAGGCCAACGAAATTAGATGAGATTCAGCTTTGTCCACAAGTGGTAGTCACTCCATTTGACAAGTGGGCTCTGGACTTTGTGGGACCCATTGATCATCCATCTAATGTTAAGTTCTATATTCTAGTGTGTACTGATTATGTAACAATGTGGGTAGAAGTCAAAGCCATGAAGCATGCAAGAGCCAACAAGGTTGCATAATTTCTTTATGAAGAAATTTTCACAAGATATGGAGTACAAAGAAAAATAGTGACCGATCAAGGAACTCAGTTTACATCAACCCTTGTTACAACATTAGTTAATGAATATAATATTAGGCATAGTAAATCCACTCCTTATCACCCTCAAGATAATGGACAAGTTGAGGTGACAAATAAAGAGATTGAGTCCATCCTCACCAAAACAGTGCATATTCACATAAAGGATTGGTAAAATAGATTATCAGAAGTAGTTTCGGCTTATAGGACCACTTGGAAGACCACTATAGGCTTCACCCCATTTAAGTTGTTATATGGGATAACAACCAAGATGCCTATATAATTTTAGCACAAGACTCCCAAAACTTCTATGGAGTTGGGGATGGAATTTTCCAAGGCACAGAAAGAATGGATTATGCAGCTGAATGAATTGGACGAGATGATGAAATTTGCATTACACCATATTGAACTTGCGCAGAGTCAAAGAGTCAAATGGCATGAAAAATATATCAAAGAGAAGAAATTTCAACCAGGTGACTAGGCATTAATTTATGACTCACGGTACAAAGATAATGTAAGTAAATTGCAAACAAGGTGGCTAGGGCCATATGAAGTTGCAGAGGTATTTCCCAATGGAGTTGTTTAACTCATGACCATTGCCCTGTGAAATTTAATCTACTGGTGAATGGGCACTGTCTTAGACTATATCAAAGGCTAGCTTCAAAAGAAGAGTTTTTGCAGCAATTTATCCAACACATAGCACCCGAGCATAGTTCATGCAACTAAGAAGTTACTATAGCCAAATACAGTGGACCTAGTGTCCCTCCTTCCGACTAAATGAGGTACCTACTTGTCATAATAAAGATTTCTACTTTTGTAGAAATCAATTTCTTCACCCATCCACCCATCCACCCATTTGTACCACCTTTCTCTCTCTTCCATCATTTATTTTGACCTCTCACCATTCCACCCCATCATCATTAATTTCTCAATTATTACTCAACAATGCAAGTGGTACTTTCTTCCTGATCATTGCAATGAATTCTCCATAATCATGTTTGTACATACTCAGGTACGTGTGCATTAATTTCATTCTTAATTATCCTT
Source organism: Sequoiadendron giganteum (assembly GCA_007115665.2). NCBI lineage: Eukaryota > Viridiplantae > Streptophyta > Pinopsida > Cupressales > Cupressaceae > Sequoiadendron > Sequoiadendron giganteum. The sequence goes on from CM021100.1 coordinate 137,059,279, forward strand.
TTGAGCATTTCATTCAATCACTATACGATAATATGGAAGTTCACATAATTTTCTTTAATCCCCCATCAAATCAATATTTCCATCCTACATGTGTGGACACATGTCCAAATTTAGGTTGGGGGAGGGGTAAGAAAGATGCAAAAATATTGCCAAATGCTGATACATGATTTTCTACGTCAACAAATCTTGCTGAGTTGATTCAAAATTTAAATTGAAAGACGGCTCGCATGTGTGATGTGACACAAAACTACCGCCACCATTTCCTCTCATTATGATTCCCTTTTAGTACCATTTCTTTCTATTATTAACTCTATCATACTTTCGAAATGAAAGTGGTAATTTCTAAAAAAAGACTAAAGAAAATTCAGTCGATGATTCACCCAGCAAGAAAACAAGAAATAATTTGAGAATTACAGAGGTAATTTTGTAGAGTTACAAGTTGAGACAATAGAAGGTGGACTCATTCGGAATGAGCCCTCATCTCATGATGCTTTGTTATAGGATGCAACATGCTTAACCAAATTTCAGAATTGTGGTTGGTTAGATTATTTTCTGAAGTTGGATGGTTTTGACGAGGGCATTGCATTAAAGTTTTCTCAAAAAAATTCAGATGGGAAGGCCATAGTGAAAGGAATGGAGGTCATAGCGATGAAATAATGAATTGAAGAAGTTTCAGGGTTACCAGCTGATGGAAAACCCTACCCTATTTCTAAGGATGACATGACAACCAGGGCCATATTCATAATGCATGGTGACCCTCCACTCATAATTGAAAAATAGGGTGCTAAAAGACTCTCTCTACCCAAGCCATGGAAGTAGGCAGCTATACACATCATCAAATATATCACTTGCGGAGGTCGACTATCAAACTTGCATTTGGTGCACTTTAAATTGCTGAGTCATATGAGATACTGGAGAAAGATGAATGTGCCCAATGTACTGTACAACCTTCTCTCCATTATGGCAGAAAAAACTCAAAAAGGTAGGGAAAATTTTGTATCCCACCATTATGTAATTAATTTTTTGGTTATAAGATCTCTTCTTGATACAACACCTAGAATGGCCTGGGATGATTTTGTGAACACTGAGCAATATAGACCTGAGCCATCTTAGCCTAGGGTTTCACCTCAGACCTATAGGTCTCACAGAAAATTGAGCACGGTTGAAGGCACCCTTGGTGCTTCAACCTCTAGTGCTAGTGTGGATTCCCCTATTGAAGAAAAGACTATAAATTTTAGCTCCTCTAATAATGAGAATGAAAAATAAAATTCTTCATTAGATTCTGACGATGATGATGTTTCATTGAAAACTGTAATAAAAATAAGAGCACAAAAGAGGGAGGAAAAAGCAAGGAAAATAAAAATGCAACCTGTACAAAAAGAGATGCCAAGTCCTAAGAAAAGGAAGGCTAGCACTGTTCATCCTCCAGCCAAAGGGAAACAAAAAATACCTCTCAAGAGATTGAAGCCAGTCGATCCTGAGCTTGGTGGGACATCCTGTGAAAGCAGAGATGCTCCAATGGAGTAGGAAAATGAACAAGAAGAATATGTGTTTGAAAAGGAAGCAAAAATGACCCTGGCAGATCTTGTTGCCATTCCAGAAGAAGTTGAGACTCAAGAACAAGAAGAAAGTTAGGAGTTCCTATAGCAAGAGCAATAGTGGGGGTTCTTGCACTAAAGTCAGGAAATAGATCAAGATTTCCTATAGCCACCACCAGAAGAAGAAAAAGAGGCCCTACAACAGAATATGGAAAGAGGAATCATACCTCAATAGCTTGAATCAGTGGGAAATATTGAATCTATGTAAATAGTTCTCTATGGGAAGCAACCATCTATGAAATCACTAGTAGGAATCCATAACCCTCTTGATTTTTTAGTACATATGGATATTTTAAATTTATGGAAGGAAATACAAAGAAGAGATGAGGAGTAGAAGGAGGAGGAGAAGTGGTTTAAAAGGGAAATCCAAGAGAGAGATGTGATGATAGAAGAAAATAATGAGGAAATTATCTTCCTGGAGGAAAGGGTGAGCGACATTGCAACTCTGGTGCCACAAATGTTGGAATGCAAAACCCCTCCAAGGGTTTATTCTTTGCACTTGAAGGAGAAGTATCTTTCCTTTAGAATGTCAAGAATCATGTCAGGTTTGAACCCCTCCATTGAAACTCCTATTGAATTTTTTAATGCCTATAGGATTTCTTCCCCTAAAATGAGAAAAATGTTTATGAATTTTATTTACACAACTTTGTTGTCCCAAAAGACCAAGACTGGAACCCATTGCCTTATGTTGGAGACATACAATTGAGAGAATTTATTTCCTGGGTACAAAATGAAATCAATTGGGGTGAACAACACAATGCTTACAAGAAGAAGGAATCCAGTATTCCCCTAGCCATCAAGGCTGAATTGAAGAACCCGAAAGACATTTATACAGATTGGAATAGATTTCTCTTTAGACCAAGCTATGGGAATATAATTATGCCTTGGGTTGAAGTTGTTTATTGTGAATATGAAGTAAAAACTATAGAAAAAGAGGATACTATGAGGGGATATCTATGCCAGAGATGGAACCTATTGACTAATGAGATAAAATAGGCTAAGCCACATTCTATCCACAACTAAATTTCTACACTGAAGAGAATTGGAAGATACATCCAGCTTGGGAGAACCAAGGGGTGAGAATGACTTCCCTTGAATTTTTAGCCACCTACCCTCCTATGGCCTATGTCTAGTTTGATATTCTATAGGTATGACATTGCTGAGGAACAATGATGGAGGAGAATTAATAAGTTGGGGGGATTTTACTAGAATCTTGATTCACCCATGGCTAACACCAACATTGGATAGCTATAAGTCATAGACTTCAGGGCCTTAACAAAGCAAAAGCATAACTCTTCCCCTATTGGAGGAACAACAAAACATTAGGTTGGCGGAGTGATAAACCTAGATTTTGGCCTAGTTAGGGGGATAGAATCTCTTGTTATTTCATAAAATTACCATAGAATTTGATATTCTATGCTGGCACTTTTATATAATTTCTCTGTCATAAGAAACTTGGGACTAATTTCATTTCTGCTAGTTTTAATGACATTTACCTATTATGTGGACCATCTATATTTATTTTGCATGTGATTGATGAATGATCTTTAAGGTGGTTATGATTATGCAATTATTATGTGTACTGATATTACTCTACAAACATGATTGAAGTGTTGAGTTGAGAAATACAGCCGCCAGCAGGTCAGGTTGAGGAGTCGTGTGAAGGTCAACTGAAGACGATGATAGAAGATTCCCGTGTCAGCCGCATGTAACCACCGTGTACCAATATTTAATGGCATTGACCATTGCAAGCGTTACTATAGTGGTCAAGTCCGTGTTTGGGCATGCATGTCTGAATAGATTCCCTTGCATGCGTAACCACTCCTTCCACTTTCTTCTCGTTTTCCCTAAATGGAATCCTCTCAAATAGTGGGATTTGATGGCCATGTTTAGTTGATAAATAGGTATCAAATCCTCCTTCCTTGAGCTAGCAAGTTAGGGAGTCGAACGCCAATTTCTTGTACAAGGTAATAATTAGCCATACTTTTGTAATTGCATTTTCTGATGAATGAAATAAGATTCTAAGTTGAGTATCTAAGTTGCATTAGTGTAGAGGATACTCATCCAAGGGGGGCCACTTGGTGAGTAATCCATTCCTTTAGTTTAGTTAGATTAGTGTTAGTTTATGTTCAGTACTTAGTTAAGATTCTGGCTTTGACTATTACTACAACCACTAGAATTCCATTATGTGATTGTTCTTGCAGCCAAAGTGGGCAGAGTAGTTTCCTGTTTGATGCAAAAAATTCCTTCTTGCTATGCATAATCAGTTTATATTTGTTTAAGTGATCAACGTTTTCTTTATTTTCCTTCATGTAGTTTACTTTCAACATTAAGTATTTCCTAGTTGTAGAAC
>CM021100.1:137063329-137132462 GCA_007115665.2 Sequoiadendron giganteum
CCACCACGCTACCGCGGTATATGTTTAGACCATGCATAGTGGCGCAGTAAACGTTTTATACTTACCTTCTAACCACTATCACCGTACTGCAAGCCCCTTTATGGGAGGTTGCAGGAAAGCAGTAAATGACATGAAAATGAAATATTAAGGTAGCAGTAAGGTATAAAATGAATAATGAAATGGACGGGGATCAAAATAGAACCATTTTTATGAAAAGATAGGAAAATAAAATAAAATCCCTTAGGATACTTATGGATTTTTATGGAAATTTGTGGGAAATTCTTTAGGGTTTTAGATGGAACAATTAGTTCTAACAGTGGCTCCATCTGGGGATGAGTGATTTTGCAAATCACTGCAAGAATCCAGAATATATGTGGTAGAGCAGACCAAGTTAATGAAGGTAATAGCAGATGGAGGGAATGAATAGATGAATGATATGAAAGATGGAGCAAATGGAGAATGGAAAAGGATCCTAAACTACTGTACATGGAAAAAATATTTTTTTAACAAGGCAACCTCTGAGAATGTCCATGTACTGGCAAACTCAGATCCTCAAAATTATTGTGCATGGAAGTGAATGATTAAAGAGGTTTGTTAGGAATTGTCCATGCACTGGCAATCCCTAATCCTCTGTACCTGCCATGGTTCAAAAACTTAAACCACAAGGAATGGCCCTAGGCCACCCCAAAAAGAAAATCCTACATTCTCCTCTGTCATAAAGTTTGTTCTGATCAGAGCTCATCAGGTTTCTTTTGAAACTATCCATTCCACCTGCCCTATTACATGTACTGCCATTGAAAACCTTTAGGAAATCATTGTGTTCAGCCTGATTCATATTCCTTTCACCCCTCTGCATTTCATCACTCTCATTATCACATGGAAAATATTCATCACCCTCAGCATACAAAGTGTATCCACTTTCAACAAAACATTCATAGGCATGCTCACTATCATATGTTGTTGAATGTGCCTGCAACTGCACTGGGACATGGAAATCTAAATACTCCATGTAGCAACTAGAAAATTCAATCTCATCAACATTCTCTAGAACAATCAAATTAGAGCCACTCTCCATTTCTTACTTATTCTCAGTTGACACTGACACACATTTTTGATTCATATAGTCATCCTTATACATACTTAACTCAACAAATGTTGGACACTCATCATCAATGATATGCAAAACAGTATCCTCCTCTTGCAGGCATAAATTATTTAAATCACATACCTCTTTTTGGACACAAACATACTTTTGATCAGCTTCAAAGAAATCCTCATACATACTTGAATCAACAAATGTAGGTTGGAGCCAAAACTTCAGACTCATCTTTAAGTGCACACTTCTGGTATTCAAGAGTTAACAAATCTGAAACTTGCTCACTACTGAGTGAACATGTTTCAACCAGATCTCCTGCTATTTCTCTAACTTCTTAATCTCCATATGAACTGCAACAATCATCCTATTGTAGATCAACATCCACCATTTCATCTTCATAATTTGAGTATTCAATGGATCCCTCATAACACACACTGTCACAATCTGTTATGCAAGATATATCTTCTATGTCTTCATCCTCTTGGCCCTCATAAAAGCCTTCTCCCATGAATTTTTCTTTATGATTAATTGTGTTATCATGGTATTGATCTGAAAATGAAGGTGCAATTTGTTCATCTTTTCTTGCTTTATCACCAATATACTCCTTATGAAGTGTACCTTCAAGAACATCTTTATCTTTGTAGTCCTCCTCCAAGATGCATGATTGACCTTCCATATCATCACTATCTTCCAAGTCTTAAAAATTGTCACTAAAACTCCCAGTAGCACATACTTCCTCTGTTTGTTGCATTGTTTGACCATCCATGATATCCCTATTAGATTCATTATCCATGGAATCAATAAATTTAGTTGTTGCATCCATGGCATACAGTTTTGATAACTCAGACCAATACATTGATTCAAGATCCCATGTAATTACAAATTGTGCAACAAATATGGGCTTTGTAGGCCTATGATGAGGAGGTAACTGCATACAGATGTCTACCATCCTATTGTATAGAGATATTTCATCCTCTCCTTCATATCTCCTTATGTCAAAAAATGTATCTAAGGGGGAAATTCCACATTCTATTCTATAATGAAGTCTTTGTTTTGACTATGTACATCATCTTCTTCTTCTTGATCATCATCTTTTTCCCCATATTGGCTCAAGAATATTTCTTTCAGATCCTCCCATGAAGATACACTTTGCATAGGAAAACTTATAAACCATTCCCTTGCACAATCCCTCATAGATCTTGAAAAACATTTCATAATGACATCCTCTGGATAAACTTGAAAGCTGACAATGACATTCGAGAATTGTTCTATATGCTCATAAGCTGATTCATTCCACTCTCCATGAAATTTAGGGGTCTGCACAAATAGTTTTGTCTCATCGTAGGGGTAAGGATTTGGGTAGCCTTGGATATTACTAAAGTTAAATGGTTTATCAATAATTGAGACAAAATTTGGAGGGCCATATGGGTTTTGGTAGATCATTGATCTTGTTTTAGGAAATGGAAGATGATTTATTTGAGGTAATGGCTGTCGTGTATAGATGTTCTGCTGTGAATAGCACATATTACCTTCATTTTCAAATTCAAGTCCCTCTTGCAACATTTGTTGTTTCAATTGTAGGTTTTTTTGTTCCCAGTATAACACTTGTTTCATTTCTTCTAATTCTTTCCTTGTTCGGTGTCTTCTTTGTTCTTCTGTCATCTTGACAAAATGTTACTGCTCCACGATATTTATGCATTATATATCAAATCAAAATAGAGTTGCCACCTACTTTTTCAAAAGTAGGAAAATGAAATGGATTGCTTTGGTTTGCCCCTAGCAGAATCTCCAAAAAAAATATGAAATCTTTGTTGACTCTATAAATGGAAAGGATAAAAATCTTCCTGAGTAATCCCTAGCAGAGTCGCCAATTTGTTGGTTCTCAAAAATGCTGGTTTGAACCACGAGAGGTTGTCAAGCTCTCACAATGCTTTTGGCCAACTAACAAGGCCAATTGATGCAATTGCACCTTCTTCTCTTTAGGCTTTGAAAAACCTAGGTGGGTGCACCTATCTGTATGTTGCAGATTTAAGATGGGTTTCTTGGTTGATCAATCTATCCACACTGGCAAAGGGAAGTGGACAGATAAAATTACTACAACTACTCCTACTCCTACAATTGATAGGTTTTTTAAATAGATTGTTTGATATGGATTTATATCTCTGGGTTGTGGTAGATCAGTGCCTTCTATCCACATGGGCAATGGAGTCAAAAATGATATGTGTTTCCTCCTATTGGTTTAACTCTAGTTGTTAGGCACTCTAAAAATTCTATGGCTGGCATAAAAATTCACTAAGTCTATGACTTGCATAAACAATGTTGGAATGTTCCTTTATCAGGTTCTTCTTTAACTATCCAAAAGAAATCTCAAAACCACTGTGATTTATCAAGAGAATTTAATTCTGACTTGCAGACACCAATTTAATTAAATCACACAAAATGAGAATGCATTTTGATAAACTAGATATATACTTGATATGCTGATTTAAATGATTAAAATATCCCAAGTTGGAGAACACAAAAAATAAAGAATATGAATTTTATTTATCACAACCACCTAACACCAAAAGAAATTTACCATTTTAACATATTTTCTCCATTGATTCTGCTTCAAGAAAGTTTTTCATTATTTACATTCCAATCCCTTCTCAGGAAAATTCTAACTCCTACAGTCTAACTACTGCTTTCTATCTCTCTCTATCCTTCAGGTTCCTACAAATATTTATACATTATAGATCAAAGGTCATGACCCTTCATTTTTCTAATTATGGTCGTTTACTTTCTTCAAAGTTAAATAAAATATTTAATTAATTGCCTTGTCAGCAAATTAAATATTTCATACAATAGTTATGCCTTTGATTTTAATTTAATACTTTGGAAGCCTTTGATTTTGCTTTGACATTTCAATCGCTTTGTGTATTTATTTTATTGAATGTCATGAAGTCTTTATTCATGCTTACCGCTCTACTGCGGTCAACTTGTTGACCAGCCATGATATCGCAGTGAGACTGTCACGGTCCATCTTCATTGTTACCGCATTACCACGGTCTTCGTTCTACCCCCTGGCAGTATAGTGGTGACTATCTTCAAACCGTCTGCCTTGCTGCTTACTGCACTATTGCAGTCTTTATTTTAATGGCTACGGTACTACGGTGTGACCGCTAGCCACTTCCCTTCTATTACTGTGGTACCACAGTCATTGGCCTGACTGCCAGCGATACTGCGGTAGTCACTAGCTATTACCTCCGTCACTGACCATTGACTATGCCATCGTTACTGACTGATCACTAACCACTAATTGTTACCACAGTCACTGCGGTCTCTACTCAAACCCCATGCGGTACTGTGGTGAGCCTCCTATCTGCCTACTTGACCGGTCAATGACCACCCACTGCGCTACCGCAGTCTATGTTTAGACCGTGTGCGGTGGCATGGTAAACATTTTATACTTACCTAGTAACCGCTATCGCCATACCGCAGGCCCCTTTATGGGAGGCCGTTGTAAAGCGGTAAATGACATGAAAATGAAATATTAAGACAGCGGTAAGGTATAAAATGAATAATGAAATGGATGGGGATCAAAATAAACCATTTTTATGAAAAGATAGGCAAATAAAATAAAATCCCTTAGGATAATTATGGATTTTTATGGAAATTTGTGGGAAAATCTTTAGGGTTTTAGATGGAACAATTAGTTCTAACATGTCCAATCTTTGAATAATGGCTACAAGGGCTTATTTATTAAAATCATTATAGGAGGCCGACAGTGAGGATAGAGTGGTTGACATGGTCACAAAAGTTTTGGACTAAATCCTTCTTGTTCTTCTTTCTAAAGAAAAGTAAACTCTGGGGTGGGACCACTATAAGGGCTAGGTCATCAGAAGATGGTTCGTTAGCTGCCCAAGATTCAGGATCAAGGGTTTCCCAATAATAAAGTTTAAGCCAATCTTCTTTCGACAAGGACTTTTTAGGACGGGGGCTAGATGGATTTGGTGAGGGTTGTATAATTTTATCAAGCTCCCCAAATAACTTATGTAGGTCCATCATGCTGGTAGAGGAAAGGGAATCCCATTCATATTCGTTCAACTCAAGGGAGTCACATTAGAATGGGTCAAATGGTTCGTGATATATCTCTATGTCCTCAAGAGCACTTACTTCCTCTTGTGATGATAACGAAGTACCAGGAATACCGATTCTAATCATTTGAAACCCTAGGCCTAGTCCTTTTGGCCTTTGTGAGACAATGATTAGTTCAATCCTTCTATTTTTATGTAGCCCTAACCCACTATGTCTGTCATATCCTTTTCTTTGCATGATCATGAAGCCTTTTCCATATTGATCCTTAGATACTTGAATAGACGATGGAGGGTTTTCATTGTCTTCAATATACAACTAGGAGGTGACATCTTCTTGGTCCATAGATTCTTTACTTAACTATCCCCATTTTGTGAATTTCATCATTAGAGGGACATGTATTGTGACAATTGATTGTTTCCTATCTATTGTGGGTAAACCGTATGACTTAAGAGGAACCAACTGATTGACACAATAGGATTCTTTCATGTGATATTCTCCACATCCCTTATCTTGGATCTCGACCTTAGGAGTGGATGATGGTGGTTGTGATACAAGGGACTTGGTAAGAGTTGATGGATCAATGTATAGGGATAAGGTGGAGGATGAAGCTTCTTGATTGACTGGCACTTGTTGTTGTGGTATTTTGTGTAGGCTTGTGCAATATTGGAAAGGATCTAGATCACCATCAATTGTGATCTTTGTGCCATTATATAGGAATTTACGACACTAATGATAAGTGGAAGGTATGGCTTTCATAGCGTGTATCCAAGGTCTACCCAACAAAAGATTATAGGGAAGGGTGAGATCCAAGACTTGGAAACTAGTGTCCATAATTGCAGGGCCAATCCTAATAGGGAGTGTGACAAAGCCTTTAGATGATATTTCCTCATCATTGTATTCCTTAATGACTATACTCTTAGTGGTGTCCACATACACTTATGAGAAACCTAATGCCTTAACCAATTCCAAGGTACAAATATTTAACCCTACTCCTCCATCTACCAAGACTCGTCTGACTTTCGTTTGATGGACAAGAACTTCAAGGTATAATGGGTCATTATGAATGGTCTTCTCAGTTGAATAATCTTATTGAGAGAATGTGGCATGACGGGAATTGGCTAAGTATCCTACCATTTCTTTGAAAGGATTGGCATCTAAGTTGGTAGGGGTTTTTGTGCTTTGGAATGATTTGTCGATAATGGCTCGATGATCTGGTGATATAGTCAATAGTTCCAAGATGGATATTTGTGCTGGGGTCTTCCCCAGTTGGTTAAGTAAATTATACTTAGGCTTGGAAGATTGTTGTGGTCGCTCTAATGAAGGACCTAGAAGGGTTATCTTAGTTCTACATGTATTGAAAGCATATTTAGGACGCTTCTTTATGGTAATGGTATGGATGTTTTCATTGGCAGCTTAGATATGATTGATGATGGTACCTAGTTTATAGTCGTACTTAGCATTGGTATAATTGGCAGAGGTATTATTCTTAGTTCTCAAACTGGAGGCCTTTCCTTTCCCATGGTCATGTGTATATACCTAAAAATGGTCTAGATAATCTAATTAATTAAATATGACTTATTTGATTAATTAATCTTAATTTCATCTACTATTAAATAAATAGAAATATTTATTTATATAGTTCACATTTAATTCTTCTAAATTCTTCTATTATTCCATCTTAAATTAAATAAATGAGTTTAGTACTTTGTTTTATTTAATTATCAAATTATTCTATTTTAAATCACATCATTATATCTTAATTAAATAAACAGGTTCACATACTTTGTTTTATTTAATTGTTCATTTCTTCCATATTTAATTTAATAAATAGACTGCTATAGTTTGTTTTATTAAATTTAATATCTTATTTATTTATAAATTTGAATAAATCTAGAATATTCAAATTAAAAATATATTCTACAACTAATCATATCTCACCTATCAAATTATATATTATATGTCTAATTTATGTCTAAATTAATTCAACTAGCATTTCTCGGGAAAGCCTGGGAGACAAATTAGAATCAATCTCTTGACCTTCTTCCACCGATTCTTCCTATCATCTGGCCAAATGTTTTTATGGGGAGGAAAAATCCCTGTGATCAGCACAAGCTTCTTCATCCTTCACCATTCAATCCTCAAGATCAAATCCAGACCTTTGTTGTGATGCCCCTTTGCAAAATGTGTTGCTGTGAATCTATAATTACAACCTCATTCAACAGGAAATAGATCCCATCTTTGTGCAATCTTACTCTACATGAAAATAATTCAAGAAATTGAGAATATAGCAATAGAATAATATAGCAATCAGTAGAATCATAATCATGGAATTTCATTTAGATTCATCCTAGTTTACAGTAGCTTCATTTGTTTGTTTCATGTCATTTTCATCAAAAGGATCACATCATAGATTTTAGAAATCATTATCAATCATTACATCATTGCATTTAGCATCATTCCATTCTCTAGATTGGAATTTTAACAGTTACGGTGCTTACCAAATCTTAGAGCCCTCTGTGATTTAATAAATCTTTGGAGATAGAAAACAATGAGGCATTGTCAAGTTTTATGTGCTTTAAATTAGTTAATTGTTGTTAAATCTTGATATAATGTTTTATTAAGAAGTGTTTCTAGTTTTTTTTACGTATTCACACTTACAATGTGGTGCACACCTTGGGGCTTCTAACCCCATATTTAACTATTTTTTTTTTTAAAGTGTTCATATAGGATACAGGCGTGTTTTCTTTTAGCGTGATCGAGAGATTCTACAGTGCTTCTACGAAACGTTTTAGTGCTTCTACCAAAAAATCTAGCGCACATGTAATATATTTTGGAGCTTCCATCCAAAGCTCTTTATTTCAAGTCCATATCTAGCACTTTTGCCAAATTCTATAGTGCTCTCACCAAATTTTGTAGCGCTTCAAAATACTGTAGTTCTTCTGATGAATTAAATAATGCTTTGATAGTCTATTTTAGCACTTTTGTATTCTCTTTTCTAGACCCGACGCAACCGCAACCAAAAATTAATTTTGATGTATTTGGACTAAAAAGAACCAATCCTAGGGTAGTCATTTGGTGTAAAATATAGTAGTCCTAGGGTAGTCATTCGATTTAAAAAGAACCAATCCTAGGGTAGTCATTATATATCTCCTATATCAGTTAAAATGAACATCATGTCTTTTGTGAAGCAATATCTTCACATAGAATAGAAAACTATTTTTTGGATTGAAAATTTGAACATTGAGTACTGTTCTTGTGTGGTGATAGGCTTATGCTCTCCCCTTAACTAGGTGATCAAAAGGCCAGAATCATCCTTTATTTTCATGCAATTTATGCTTTTTTAAAATCTTTTAGAAGTCCTACCATAGTGGGAAAAAGTAATCACCCTACGGGAATGACCTAAGTGGAAACGCCTAAAGCCAAGGATTTCAACCCACTATAATCAAATGTGAGATGTTGATGAAAGTCCAACTCGACGATAGTGTGCAAGATAACCATCCCCAAAGCCTTCGTTCTAAAGGTTGGGAGGTCTCCTAAGGGATTTTATCATTTTCCACACTGCATAGAAACCCTATCTAACAACCATAGTGTAGAATCTAGCTGAGTCAGTAACCAGACATTATAATACTCGTAGTACAAGAGGGGGGCGGAAGAATCTACCCCTGAGACACTCACCATATAATTTCCAAGGACTATTTGCTCAAGGGATCAAGAAATCTAACCTTGATTACATGCCTAGAAATGAAAAAAACACAGGCGCCCTCTTGGGGGTGACACAGCTGTGTGAGTCAACACAATTTTAAGATGTGGGTTGTTGAGTATAACAATGACCTTTTTGACCTTAAGAGTGAGTCTGTCTGAAGTGTATTTTTTTTAAATGAACTAGTGAAAATAGGACCATACATGGTTCTTGAACATACACTTGTTTAGATTCAATGTCTTAAAAACAACTGTACTACAATTGCTTGTTGTGTTTTCAAATCGTTAACTCAAATAAAAGATCATCTAGAAAAACACAAAAGAGTCAAACAAGATCAAAAACTGAAATTTATGATTAGGGATTGGAAATCCACAACTTTTGTCAAGAAATCCCTCACAAAAAGAGTCAAGGAGCCAAGGAAACAACCTAGTTACAAGAAAAATTTAGAAAGAAGACGATTTTTATATCAAAGTAGGAAAACCTTGCTTCAACATAGAATTTTCATCCATAGGTTTCATGATTTTTCTAGGGGATATATTGAAGATTATACTTTAGAGCCTTTCTATTCACAAGCTTATTTACAAAGCAGAGCTCTGTCATAGAAACATAATCATGGTCAACCTATACGTCAGTCTTCCATCTCAGAACCAATGATTGAATATTCCAATAGGCCCAATCAATTCTTACAATAGGCTTGTCATCCAAAATCAAAAAATTCCAACAGAGATATCTTGTTAAAATACCAAACAATCCCAAAAAATTAGTCTTTTTCACCAATAAAATTTACACAGTGTCAGAATTTACCATCTTTTAGCGCTTTTGCACTTTGTATTAGCACTTCTGCAATTTGTTTTAGTCTTTTTGCACTCTGTATTAGCGCTTCTACAATCTGTTTTAGAGCTTTTGCACTTTGTATTAGCGCATTTGCAGTCTGTTTTAGTGCTTTTGCACTCTATATTAGCACTTTTGCAATCTATTTTAGCACTTTTGAACTCTGTATTAGCGCTTCTACAATCTATTTTAGCGCTTTTGCACTCTGTATTAGCGCTTCCAAAGAATGGAAAAACAAAGAGCTTCTGGATACATCTGTCAGATTTGTTGCCATCAAAAACTTGGGTTTTTTATCAATCAGAGACTTTTTATAGCCCAAACAGTGTCTTAAACCTAAAACAAATAGGTTCTTGCAGGTCAAAGTTCTTTTCAAACTTAAACCTTGATCTTGCAATCTTAAGGTGTCTAAACTACCATACAAATTCTGGATTATTATGTTAGGTTTCTTTATCAAGATTTTGTCATCCCACTATCAAGAAACAAAACATAATAATCAATTTTTTTAGCTTAGTCAATATAAAAAGGATTTATCATTCTATTTGACTTAATTTATACCTTGACACTCATCCAAATAAAAAGATCAAAGTTTAGTGAGAATAAAAAACACTTGTATGCCTATCTTGACAAGGTTACAAAGAGAAAAACTCATAGAAAAGGAAACTAAAACATCAAACACCATGGATCAAAAGGATAAGGAAAAATTTCCTAGACATTGTGAATCCCTGAAATACAACAAATACATTGGTAAAACAGATCTAATTGACCATGTGAGGGAATTCAGAACCATGAGTTGAGAATTTGCACAAGAAGAAACTTATCTAATAAGGTTATTTTTGTAAGTGGTGAATTGGGTGTAAAGCACAAAACAGACTTCTTAATATGATATTATATCAAAGAAAAAGTTGAATGAATCAAATCAAAGCAATAATCAATTGAAAGCATCATATTGTTCTCTATCTCCAAAGATTTATTAAACCACTATTGCTCTCAGATTGTGAGCACACTATGATTGTTAAAATGATAATTCAAAGAACGAGATGGATGCTAATGCAATGATATGGAGCTAAATATGATAATACTAGATGATAAAAGAACTAAACTAGCATGAATTGACATGAAACAGATAATTGCAGCTATAGGAGGTAGCCATGATATGAAAGCTTGATTGTTGGGTATTGAATGATTGATGCTTGATGCTTGAATTCTTGCAGAGTAAGAGTGCTTAAGTTAGATTATCTGGATCCTTTTCTTGGTTCAATGAGGTTGTATTTATAGAATTCTTGGCTGTAGAAATGCACAAGGAAGACATTGAGAGGCTTGGATTCAATCTGGAGGATTGAATGGTGAAAGATGGAGGAGATTGAGAGAATTTTGGTGATTGTCTCTACCCATGAAAACACCAGGCAAGAGAAGAGGAAGGATTGATGGAGGAGGATTGAGAGAAGATTTTGGAATTTGTCCCCAATTTTTCTCCAAAACTTCTCGTGAAGTTTCACAGCATTAATTGTGACATATTTTAGACATAAATTAGACATAGGATATCTAATTCATTTTTGAGGAAATGTAGATGGAATATTCTTTATGCTTTAATTCAAATATTTTGATTGATTTAAATTAGCAAAAGAAGGATAAATAATTTAATAAAATGAACTATAGAAGTTTTTTATTAAATTAAACAAAAGAATACGATAATTAATCAATAAAGTGTTTTAATCTTTATTTAATTAATTTAAGATTGATGTGATAGATTGAAATAGGGATTTGATAATTAAATCAAACAAAGTATTTAATTTTGTTTATTTAATTAAGATGAGATTTTAAATGTGAACTATATAAATAAATATTTGTATTTATTCGATAGTAGAGAAAATTAGGATAATTAATCAAATAATTCATATTTAATTAATTGGATGCTCCAGACCAATTTTAGGTGTATAAATTTTGCCCCTCTTATAAGTGATGTTTTTATGCATTGCTTTGAAGAAAATTTGACTGCTACTGCTAGGATCGATGATGATAAGAAAATAATTTTGTATGCCCAGACATGCCCCAGACATTGATTTTCAGATGATTGATGATAATATGCCCCCTTGGGAGATAAATTAATGATTTGATGATTTATAGAATTTTTTGAATTTTAACGATTTTATGATGATTTGATGAAGATATGATGATGAAATAATTTATCTCCTGAAAAATGATGAAGAAATCTAGCCCGCAGATGAATTTTAATTAATTTCATGGATTAAATTAATCAAAAGCTAATAAAAACCCACCAAAAATACCTTTCCAAAAATTATATATAGTCCAAAAGGTCATTTTCAAAGTCATTTACACTATTTGAGTTTAAAAAACCTTGTGATAGAGACATTTCAGCCAGTTGGAGCAGGATGCCTATCCCCTACCACACTCACCGTTTCGAGCGTGTTCGACGTCACTGACGGCCGGCCACGTATGGACCTCCGGTATGTACCCCTTACAGATCCAGGCACTGATAAGAGAAAGAGAAATGTATAAGGCAAGTAATGAGAGAATGTTACGAGAAAATGATAGATTGAAAGACTTGGTTAGTGTTTCAATTGATCCAGCCAAAATGCTCACTTAAGGAGAAAGCTCTCAAGCAAAAGATCATTGGATAGGGTCAAGTGCCTATAATCAGGGAAAGTATGATGCAATTGTTGCAATTGTTAAGAGGAGGCAGGATAATTTGACATCCTGGTTGAACAAATTATGGGGAAAAAAATTTTAGTACTCTGGTTGCATTGAAGTAGCATGATAGGATGGATGGACGAATTATGGAGAAGTTTCATGAATTGGCCAAGAATGAGGAGGCTAACGGTACTGCACTTGAAGCTGCAAACCATATTATCAGTCGCCATCAAAAATTCTGTGAGGAATTACAAGGGGATAAACAAGGATTAATTGAAGTTCCCAAGAAGACTATGGTCACATTTTCTTATGGTAGAGGGGAGTTGAAAGATGCCACTAGATGGAAGAATGAATGTGACACAATACTTAATGGAAACATGAAGATAGCTTCTACAGAGAATACAGCATTAGAGGAAGTGAGTGAGCAAAATGAGGAAATGGTCAAGATGGAAATCATGATCATGAATGTTCTCGAGGATGTCGATACATATAAGTGTCGGGATTACTTGGACTACCTCGCTATGACTCACTTGTGGCTAACTAAAACTTAATTAGTCACTATCTTTTGTTTAAATTTTTTTTTTTCCTATTTTCGAAAGGACGCATCCTTTCGTATCCTCAATGTATAAATGCCCATTTTGAAAACAATATGAAGAGGTAGAATTAGATAGAGGATAGAAGGGAGATAGCAAGATACAATTTTTTTTAAAAGGATAAGACTGGTTGCATCTATAAAATCATGGAGATATCAATGAAAGTTTAATATAATGGTGCGATGTTTTCTGGTATCAGTTGTTCATGATATGTGTTGAAAATTATTATTGAAGTTGTCTCCGTAATGGTGTTTTTTGGTTATTTGAATTAGTGTAAACAAGTTTTTACCTAGTTCATCAATGCACATTTGCCGCATCTGTATGATCAATTAATTGTTTCTTTCCAGTAAAGATTAAATCCTCTGAATTGATCATAGTAATTAGGGAATGTCAATTGGATTATTAAGAAGAACTCAATAATCACAATCTTGCATGTTTATACAAGTTATAAACCATATAAAATGTTAAACAACTTGAATGTCTGCCAGAACAAGTAAACTTGTTTTAGATTTCTCTTGACTCCGTGAACCCTATAGGGCACTGGTCTTTCATTTTTTCATTCTTTAAGTTTCATTCACATTTTTGCATCTGTTAATTGATCATTAGGGTTTAGTGTTGATTATTGATATACAATTTATACCAAATTTGTTTATTTTATCCATTTCAATCTATGATTGTGGACAAATTAGGGCAAATAGGAAAAGATTAAAAGTCAAGCCTGCTCAATTCAATTAGGTACACCTGCCTAAGTCTAGCAGCATCGAATGAGTAGAAGGTTTAATTGTTTCAAACCTTGTTATGTTACCCTAAAGCATTATGAAAGCTTGGAAAACTTTCATGGTTCAGACCTGCATTTTTGACAGATAACAAATTGGTGACTCTACTGGGGAACAACAAAGAATCTGCACCTTAATCATGGAGTCAAAGGTCCTATATACAGACTCCACTGGGAATAATTAGTAACAATCTTTTTCTCACTTTCAAAAGGTGAGTGGCAACTCTGATTTGAACATTGCAATATGAATGGAAGAAGATTTCAATTTAGGGGGGGTCATTTTGGAGCTCCTCTCGGCGATAGTAGGTGGATGCATAAAGATAATAAGGTTGACAAGGGTAAAGGGAAAAGTGAGGACATGTTCTTGACAAACAAAGACAAATCATCAATACCTTCTGGTGAGAATTGTTTTGAAAAATGGAAAGATAGTTCAACTAAAGAGCCTTGTACCCCGAAAGATTTGAGGAATCCTTTTTACAACCCTCATAAACAAGCTGAATTTGAAGCTAGACTCGAAGTTGAACGACTCAAAGCTGAACGACTTAGAGTTCAATATGAATATGACCAAAAAATGCAGGGTAATCAGAATGGACTTAATAATCAGGAAATTCATCAAGAAGATTATGAATCTTTAACTTATGATGAAATTAAAGCATGGTTTGAGTCTTAGAAAAGGGAGAGGGAAGAGCAAGAAAAGGCCCAAATGATTCAAGCAATAAGAGAATTCAAATTGTAGAAAGCCTAGAACATTGCTCATGCATCTGGTTCTTCCCTAAATTATATACCACCCCATAAATAGAGTAATCATGGTACTGGGTATTTTGAACCACCAACGATCCCTCACCCTCAAATTGGGAATCAATATAGACAGCCAAATCATCCACCACATATTCCCACACAACATATAAATAATTATCCACCTCCTAGGTAGCATCATGTGACACAATGAAATTTACAATATAATAACCCTATATACCAGTATCAGTATACTACTATGATCATACAATTTGATTTGGTAGGGTTTCAGTTGTACCCTTATCCTATGGATGGTTCTTGGAGAAATTTGGTGCCTAAATTCACAGGGGGTAATGCAATCACTATCGAGGATCATTTAAGGAGTTTTAAGGCTTTTGTTCAGGATTTGGATGTGCCTTATGAAGATTTGCATATGAGGTTATTCATGATGTCCCTTATTGAGGAAGCTAGGGATTGCTTCAATAGCCTGGCAACAGCTTCTATTTATTCCTTCCAGATATTTCAAGATCAATTTCTTGAACAATTTGGGAATCTAAGTGCACCAGATGCTACTCTCCATGAACTAATGCGAATTCAGAAGGGTCAGAATGATTCAACCTTTGTTTTTAACAGAAGATTCAATAAATTGCATAATAGAATACCTCCTAGATCAAAGTTACCGGACTCCGTAGCATTAAGTGTTTACCTAAATGCATTTGACCCTAAAATAGGGTATGAGTTGAGAAACAGGTTCCCAAGGGACTTAGCTGAAGCACAAAAGATAGCATTAACAATTGAGAACAACAGAAAGGCTACTGGGATAATGAATAAAAGAGACAACCCTAGGGCTCTTCAATAGAACAATAATTATCAATATAAGCAGGAGAACACATATAGGAAGGATAGGCCTAGGTTGCATGATATGCCTTACAACACAAATTAGAAAGATGGAAAACCTATGACAGACAGGCCTAGAGACAGGGATACTCCTGATCCATTGAGACAGAAGGGAATGTATATGGTGAATAACAATTATTTTTGTGAAGCTTGTGATAAACCACATTCCCCTGAGTATTGTGTTGTAGCCCAAAGGATCCAAGAGGAGGGAGTGTTAATGGGAGATGGTGGGGAAGATCACAAGATCTACTTAACTTCAAATGCTTTTCACCATGTTGAAGAAAGATATTCATCTTCAAAGGAAGGAGGTTATGAATATGATGTTGTAGAACAAAGGTACAAGATCCATATGGCTGAGCAGCAGGTCTTTTCTGATTTTGAGGATGATTGTGTAGAACCACAACCTGTTGAGGTTCCCGCTCACAGTAATGTGAGGAGACTTATTGATGAGGAAATAGAGAAATTAACTGTTGCTGCAGTTGAAGAAGCAAAGAGTAAGTACTGGTTGAGAAATAGGCTAGTAAATGAGAAGGAAGGTATCCCTAGGGGTATCTTTATGAAAGATCAGAAAGTTGTACAAGGAGTTTCAAAGAAGATTGAAAAAAAACAATGTGAAGGAAGCAAACAAAATCCTATCCAAAAGGATGCAGTAAAAGAATTACACAAAGGAATTCAAAAGACAGATCTACCAAGTAGAAGAGGAAAAGAAGAGAATAAAGGAGAAACATCAGAACAAAAGAAAGTGATTAAAGCAAAAGGTTCTTCTTTTGATTTCACTCAAGCCTTGTCTCAAGTAAAGATGTTTGTCCCACTTCTTGAAATGATGAAAATCAAAGAATACAGGGACAGTGCAGTGCAATTGATAACAAATGAAAGTGAAAAACATGTAGCTTCTAAAAATAAAGTGACTACTAAAAATAAGCAAGATAAAGTGAACATTCTAGACATTTTCTTGAGTAATGTGTTGACAAGTCCGCCACAAGTTGATCCTTTCGTTATTACATTACTCATAAATAAAAAATTATTGAGGAATTGCATGATAGATTCTAGTGCTGCCATGAATATTATGCTAGTAGGAGTGATGAAACAACTGGGCATGTGGGTGGATACATATGAAGGAAAATGTTATGCAATGGATAACCGACCTGTTCCTATGGTGGGTATAATGAAAAATGTAGAAGTAAAGTTAGTTGCTTACCCTCAAGTAGCTTATAATATTGATATAATAGTGATAGACACCCCTCCTCAATTCGGTATGCTTTTATCAAGACAGTGGATAGCAGCTATTGGTGGAAATGTCCAATTCGATCTATCTTATGCAACAATTCCAGTAAATGGCCAAGAGGTGAAGTTGTACAGGGAACCGAGGATGAATCGGATTGATGATTATGTGCCACAAGACCAAATCAACTATTTTTGTGATGTTGATCTTGGGAGTTTCAATATAGAGCCAGCATAACCAAAATTTACTAATAGTGATCCTATTGAGAAGCATGCTGCACAGAACCACAATGGTGTGTGGAAAATGTATTTTGATGGAGCCTGCAACCAAGAAGGCAATGGAGTTGGGATAGTATTTGTTTCACCTAAAGGTATTACATTTAAGTATTCATTCCTGTTAACTTTTGAATGTACAAATAATGTGGTGGAATATGAAGCTCTATTAACTGAGTTGAATATAGCGGTGAAGCATAAAATCAAGTTGTTGGTTGTTCTAGGAGATTCAGAGTTAGTTGTCTCACAAGTTAGGTAAAAGTATATAGCAAAAAAAAAAAGACTAAAGCAATATAGAAACGTTGTATGGGATACAATTGAATTGCTTGATGCCTTCTCAATTAAGTGGGTAGATAGGTCGAAGAATATAATGGCAGATTTTCTAGCTAATGTAGCGTTGAAGAAGGATGATATTACATTGGCTGGAGTGTCACAAATTGAACTCAAGACTAGGCCTATTGTGCCTGATAATGTATATAGTTGGCAAGTGTTTAATGATGACACTGATCTTTTGAAATTCCTTCATTGTATAGACCAGTATGAAGCCCAAGAAATCGACTTCAATGCCTTTGTTGAGGAAGCTGATGGAAAAGAAATAGTATTTGGGAAGGAGATTTTACAGCTTAAGACAAATAAACTTCCTAAAGGCTTGGTGGCACTTGAGAGGGTATATGATGGAAATGATTGGTCTTTAATGAAGCAAACACAAGTTGGAAAGGATGATATTGAAGAAATTAATTTGGGAACTGAGATGGCACCAAAAAAGGTGTACATTGGTAAAAGGATAAGTCCTGCAATTAGAAAAATGCTGATTGATTTGTTGAGAAAGTATAAACATGTATTTGATTGGTCTTATGAGGATCTAAAAGCATATACAGAAGACTTGTTTCAACATGAAATACCATTGAAAACAAATGCTAAACCATTCAGACAAAAGAAAAGACCTATAAATCCAACTCTAGAGCCTAAAATGCAGGAGGAATTGGTGAAGCTCAGAGATGGTGGAATTATTAAGCCTATCAGACATTCAACGTGTGTTTCAAATTTGGTCCCTGTCAGAAAGAAAAATGGAGATATCAGATTGTGTGTAGACTTTAGAAATTTAAACATAGCATCCCTTAAAGACAATTATCCTCTGCCAAATATGGAGGCCATATTACATAAGGTGACAGGTTGTGAGTTGTTGTCTATGATGGATGGATTTTCAGGGTATAATCAGGTCAAGGTTAAAGAGTCTGAACAATACAAAACAACATTCACGACTCCTTAGGGAACGTATGTTTATTTGAGAATGCCATTTGGTCTCACTAATGCAGGGGAAACTTTTCAAAGAGCCATGGATGTGGCCATTTTTGATTTGATCAATATTCTCATGGTGGTGTATCAAGATGACCTCACTGCTTACTCCAAGAAGGCTGAAGATCATGTTTATCATTTGGAAAAGGTATTTATAAAATCTCTTGAATATGGTATTAGCTTAAACCCCAAGAAATGTAATTTTGCAGTTACAGAGGGAAAACTTTTGGGACATATGTTTTCAAAGGAAGGGGTTAGGATAGATCCCGAAAGGGTTGAGGCCATTGATAAAATTCCTGTGCCTAAAAGTGTTAAGGCAATACAATCATTCTTTGGACAAATAAATTTTGTTAGGAGATTTGTATCTAACTTTGCTGAGATTGTTAAACCCATAGCAAGAATGTTGAGAAAAGGACAAAAGATAGAATGGACTATAGAGGCTTTGGACACTTTTGTATCTATTAAATGAGCCATCAAGGAATCTCTTGTTCTTAAGTCTCCTGATTTTTCAAAGCCTTTTCAGATTTTTTCATTTGTCTCAATGCATACTGTTGCAGCTATTATGCTACAGAAGAATGAAGATGGTCATGAACAACCTATATCTTTCTTCAATAAGTCATTACAGGGATCTGAATTAAAGTATGATATAATGGAGAAGCAAGCATTTGCAATGGTGAAAGCTGTGAAAGCTTTTATACCATATCTTGTTGGAGCTAAGGTAATTGCTTATGTTCCTCATGCAGTAGTCAAGGATATTCTGACACAATCTGAAGTAATAGGTAAAAGGTGCAAATGGATCAACAAAATTCAAGAATTTGACATGGAGTTACAAATTACTAAACTAGTCAGAGGTTAGGGTTTTCCTAAACTAATGGCAGAGGCAAACATTGAAGCAAATCAGATTTGTAATGTAGAAGAAGAAAATGTAATTGCAAGCATTGAACATACTCAGTGGTATATAGATATCATGTACTATCTTAAATACATGAAGTGTCCAGAGGGAATGAATGACAACCAGAGAAGAACGTTGAAGTTACAGGCATCTAAATATGTTTTTATGAATGGAGATCTATTTTGGAAAAACAGGGATGGTATATTATTGTTATGTCTGGATGAATTTCAATCTAAACATGTTTTGAGTGAAATGCACGAAGGGGTTTGTGGAGGACATTACTCAGCATAAAAAACTGCTCAAAAAATTCTCAGGGCAGGATATTATTGGCCAAAAGTCTTTAATGACTCTTTTGCACATGTGAGAAAATGTGAAGATTGCCAAAAATTCTCTAGAAAATTGAAGTATTAGGGGGCTTTTCCACTTCGACCCATGCAAGTTGATGCCCCTTTTCATCAATGGGGAATTGATTTCATTGGGGAAATACAAGAAAAATCAAGTGGGGGACATAGCTGGATATTGGTGGCCACTAATTATTTTACCAAATGGGTAGAGGCAATTCCAACTAAAAAAGCTACAAGTAAGGTGGTGACACAGTTCCTGATGAATAATATCATTACTAGATTCGGTACACCAATGAGGTTGATCACTGACAATGGAATGTGTTTTAGATCAGATGAATTCAGAGGCTTTTGTAGCACATATGGTATTGTCATTTCTTATGCAACTCCTTATCATCCATAGGCTAATGGACAAGCAAAATCTAGCAATAAGAGTCTTCTAAGGATTATAAGAAGGATGTTAGGTCAGAACAAGAAGGCCTGGGATGCGAAATTAAGACTGGCCATATGGGCTGATAGAATTATGGTGAAGAAGGCAATTGGGAAGTCCCCATTTGAGTTAGTGTATGGAGCACAGGCCAGGATGCCCTTGCAGAACTTGTTACCAATTTATAAGTTTCTTCTTAATATTTGGATATTCCTGAACCCATGGAGGAAAGGATAGAGCAACTAGCTCAACTGGATGAAATAAGGAGAGTGGCTTAAAATCAGAATATAAAGTTGCAGGTGCAGATGAAATATTTATTTGACAAAAAGGAAAAGGATAGGAAATTTAGAGAAAGTGATTTGGTTCTAATGTGGAATGCAAGATTCCAAGAAAAGGGGAAACATGGGAAGTTTGAAGCCTTGTGGCTAGGGCCTTTTGTGGTGGTAGGAAAGAAAGGTGAAGATTTATACTACTTGCAAAATATGGCTGGTGAGGATCAGGAATTGCCTATGCATGGGCAATTTTTGAAGAATTTTTTCTCTTGAAGTAACACAAAGGATTGAGGGTTGCCAGTGCATGGACAACTCCTAATGGTCCTCTTTAAAATTATTTTCCATGCACAGTAGTGTAGGATATAAAAGGAATAGGACTTGCAAGTACATGGACAATCTTGATTTTCCTTTTTTCAATATTATTTTTCCATGTATAGTAGTATAGGGTCTCATTATGTTCCATCATGCTCACATATTCCATCATTTTGAGTTTGGTCTGCTCACCCAGAAATCTGAATCCTTGCAATGATCTTGCTATCATTCATCCCTAGATGGAGCCACTGTTAGAACTGTAAAATTTTGAATTTTTATAGTTTATTGCATTCAAGAGTTTCCAACATTAAGTCCTTATCATAAACATAAAATCCCCTCTTTGCATTGTCTTGCTTATTTTTGTGATGTGACCCATTTGAATCCGTTTGCACCTCATCTTATTTAATTGAAAGACCCATATCGGCAAGACATAGTAAAGGTCTCCCCGAAATATATTTTTCACTAACATGTATTTGTTGCAAACAATCGGCAAGACTTTTCTTTTGTTTCGGTGACTGAGAAGATTCATATCGGCATATGCTGGGGTGTCATTGTAGTGTCACGGCGAATTCAATTGGTCTTGCCAACTAGCATGTGGAGGGGTCATTTCGGCTAAACTAATGGGTATTGGCATGAAGTCATAACGAAATCATACTGTCTTACCGATTGGCTTGTAAGCAAATGTCTCGGTAAGACTTATGTTCATCGGGGAAGGTCTTGGCAAAGTGACTCTTGTCTTGCCGAACTAAATACAAAGGGATCCGAAAAGCTATTGAGAGAGTATTGGGGTCTTGTTGATTTGAAAGGTATGCCAATAGAGATATGCATCGCCAAGAGAAGAACTTTTTGACATAGGTTACACCGAAGTTTGAAAGTTATACCGACAGGCAGCTCGGGGTGAGTTTTACCAAATAGGAGTAATATGGAGGAGTGATGTTGGTAAGACATTTGACATTGATATAGGTCTTCCTAAAATTTTTGTTCTCTTACCAAAGGTATTATTTCATTTGGTGAGGTTTATTTATTCAGTGAGAAAACTTGGTGGACACGCTGAAATGAGAGTTCATCAGTGAAAGGGTGATTTTGTCTCAGTGACTATGACTTGAAGAATGCATATTAGCATGACACAATGCAGGCTATGTAACATCTCCTCGACTCAGAATTGTTATAGCGACACAAAAGGAAGTGACAGTCAT
The DNA here is from genome assembly GCA_007115665.2 of Sequoiadendron giganteum. Classification (NCBI taxonomy): domain Eukaryota; kingdom Viridiplantae; phylum Streptophyta; class Pinopsida; order Cupressales; family Cupressaceae; genus Sequoiadendron; species Sequoiadendron giganteum. The sequence goes on from CM021100.1 coordinate 137,084,913, forward strand.
CATTTTTTTATCCCAAGTGTCGGTAAGACCATGTTATGTCTTGGCGAATGGTGTAATAGACGTTGCAAAAGGACTTCGCCCTAGTTTGAAAGTTTCTCATTGAAATGATAGTTGATGTGACAATGCCAGTTTCAAATGGATTTTCATTCATGCTTCATTAATGGTGCGACGGGATATAACAGTGAAATTTGTATCAATTCTTCAATTCTGAATTGATTGCAGGTGAATTGGCACGCTGAGCAGAGAACCGGGACATTTTCAGTCTGAGGAGCTCAAGCAGAATATTGTAAGTGACTGTTCCTTGGTTTTTACATTTTGATTCTATAAGATTGAGAATGGAGTCGTCTGGTTCTGGGAAGGGTAAGGGTAGAAAGCTTGCTGTGAGTAGTCTGTCGAAAGGAAAGAAACAAAAGGTTGATACAAAACATGAGGGCACTGAGAGGAGGTTGAACCAAGACCTTATTGATCAATTACCTGGCTCAGGCCCTAAAGCTAGAAGGTCTGCATAGCTTAGGGCAGAGGTTGACAAACTAGATGACAAGTGCAAGTTCATAGGTGATGTCTTGACTGCCATAAGAGGTTATGAGCTTTTCAATTTCCATTACCACAGAAGAAACCATTTTGAACCAGTCTATAACCCATGGAAGTTGAATGTAGGGAAACTGGTGTGCCCTAATATTTTTGTAAATGCAGAATTAGTGAAAGTGGTTTTAGACAATTATGATCCAAAACATAAGGCTATATGTGACCCATCTGGAAGACCACAGATATATGTGTCTAAAGAAGCAGTGGGTGAGGTTTTCAAATTGGAAGGGTTTTGCAATGAGGAGATTAGCTGCGAAGAGTTGGAAAAGGAATATTCAAGAATGGATACAATCTATAAGGGTTGGAGGTTGCCTATTCATTGAGTTAAACAGGGTAGCAAATCAGAACCTTTGCAAGATAGTGGGGGCCTCCTTATCATGTAGATTTGTTTGAACCTTACATGCAGTACACATGTTTCTCAGTGTGTCAAGTATTAGGGATGGATGCCCCAGAACTCATGTCAATTGTGCCAATGATTATCATAGCAGATATTCAGTATCATAACTCCAGGCCATTCGATTATGCTTCATATATTGCTAGGGAGCTTGATTCAGGATTGATGGCTATAAATATTGGAGCTTCTATTGTTCATCTCAGACACTATTTGTTGTTGATGCACTTGGTGCTGTATTTTGTATAGGAGTTGGGAGTATGGCCTCCAGAAATGAGAATATTTCAAATTGCTAAGGAGGGTGAGGCATTACCTGTTCAGCTGTGGACTGCTATTTGGGATAGCAGGTTTTCCAATTCTAGTTTCATCCACTTTGAGGAATATTTTGTGAAAAATTTGTATAGGTTGTATAAGTATCCTTGTAATTATTCATTGAATAATGAGATTAAAATGTTTCTTAGGCCCAGAGATTTCAATGGGCCAATTGATCATAATTGGGGTGACTGGTATTGTTTGGAAGGAGCTACAATGATCAGAGTGTATGGATTTGAAGGTACCCCTTTTATTCTACCAAGGACAGTTCCAAACAGAATTGCATATTTGGAAATTGTTCGACAAATGGATTACAACAGTGTGATGATTTTTAGTTCTTATGGGAAGCAGGCTTTCATGCCTAGTACATTATGTTTTGGTGATTTCACTGTGTTGGCTAAGGAGGGATATGATTCAATCCATGATAGATTGTTGCATTATAACATGAAAATGGGACCACCTAGGAAAAACTTTGACCCTGAAGGATATATCAATTCAGCCAAAGAAAGGATTAGGTTTGGAAGGTATCAACATGTACCTTATCCTTTTGATGATATGATCAAGAATTTGGATGAAGAGGAAGCAGAGGTGGTGGTTGAGAGTTATAACCAAGGGTTACAGGATATGGGGACATTGTCTTCTAGAGATGAGGAAACCCCAATGAATGAAATGCCACATAGCAGAACAGAGAAAATATCTAGGTTAAGGACTCAGCAATATGTTATCCCAACTAGAGAGCAGAGTATTGAAAGTGGTGATATTGATGCAAGGCATATGGAATACATATCATTTGTTTCAGATGATGAGTTTATAAATTCTCCAGAGTTCAAAGCATTCTTGTACAAACTGAAGGGGAAAGAAATAAGAGAAGATGTTGGTGTTGTCACTTCCGGGAATGAAGAGCAATTTTTGGATCAATTGAGAAGATGTGTGGATGATGAAATGACAAATATGACTCCTGAAAAGGGGAAGAAAATGTTGGAGAATGTTGGTGTCATGATTTTTCCTAGACTTGATTTGAACTCTGCTTTGGTTTTTGATAGTTTCTTAAGAGATAGTAACACTACACACAAACTTGATAAGGAAAAGGTGACAGAGGTGTATGCAGGTTCTAAATATAATACTGATGAGGGATCATTGATGATATGGGCTTTGTATCCCCCCCACAGAAAATCAATGGTAATTGATACAGAGAAGGCGTTTGGCCATGTTATGACCCTAAAGGTTGGAGAGGTTGATCTTGTGGTTACTGCAGAGATTGGGATAGACATTGCAAAATTGAATAAAGCATAGATCTAGGCACTGATAAGAGAAAGAGAAATGTATATGGTAAGTAATGAGAGAATGTTACAAGAAAATGATAGATTGAAAGACTCGGTTGGTGTTTCAATTGATCCAGCCAAAATGCTCACTCAAGGAGAAAGCTCTCAAGCAAAAGATCATTGGATAGGGTCAAGTGCCTATAATCAGGGAAAGTATGATGCAATTGTTGCAATTGTTAAGAGGAGGCAGGATAATTTGACATCCTGGTTGAACAAATTATGGGGAAAATATTTTAGTACTCTGGCTGCATTGAAGGAGCATGACAAGATGGATGGATGAATTATGGAGAAGTTTCATGAATTGGCCAAGAATGAGGAGGCTAACGGTACTGCACTTGAAGCTACAAACCATATTATCAATCGCCATCAAAAATTCTATGAGGAATTGCAGGGGGATAAACAAGGATTAATTGAAGCTACCAAGAAGACTGTGGTCACATTTTCTGATGGTAGAGGGGATTTGAAAGATTCCACTAGATGGAAGAATGAATGTGACACAATACTGAATGGAATCATGAAGATAGCTTCTACAGAGAAACAGCATTAGAGGAAGTGAGGGAGCAAAATGAGGAAATGGTTACGATGGAAATCACGATCATGAATGTTGTCGAGGATGCAGATACATATAAGTGTCAGGATTACTTGGACTACCTCGCTACGACTCACTTGTGGCTAACTAAAACTTAATTAGTCGCTATCTTTTGTTTCAAATTTTTTTTTTCCTATTTCCTAAAGGACGCGTCTTTTTGTATCCTCAATGTATAAATTCCCATTTTGAAAACAATATGAAGAGGTAGAATTAGATAGAGGATACAAGAGAGATAGCAAGATACAATTTTTTTAAAAAGGATAAGACTAGTTGCATCTGTAAAATCATGGAGATATCAATGAAAGTTTAATATGATGGTGTGATGTTTTCTGGTATCAGTTGTTCATGATATGTGCTGAAAAGTATTATTGAAGTTGTCTCCGTAATGGTGTTTTCTGGTTATTTGAATTAGTGTAAATAGGTTTTTACCTAGTTTATCAATGCACATTTGCTGCATCTATATGATCAATTAATTGATTCTTTCCAGTAAAGATTAAATCCTCTGAATTGATCATAGTAATTAGGGAATGTCAATTGGATTATTAAGAAGAACTCAATAATCACAATCTTGCATGTTTATACAAGTTATAAACCATATAAAATGCTAAACAACTTGAATGTCCGCCAGAACAAGTAAACTTGTTTTAGATTTCTCTTGACTCTGTGAACCCTATAGGGCACTGGTCTTTTGTTTTTTCATTCTTTAAGTTTCATTCACATTTCTGCATCTGTTAACTGAGTATTAGGGTTTAGTTTTAATTATTGATATACAATTTATACCAAATTTGTTTATTTTATCCATTTCAATCTACCATTGTGGACAAATTAGGGAAAATAGGAAAAGATTAAAAGTCAAGCCTGCTCAATTCAATTAGGTACACTCGCCTAGGTCTAGCAGCACCAAATGAGTAGAAGTTTTAATTGTTTCAAACCTTGTTATGTTACCCTAAAGCGTTATGAAAGCTTGGCAAACTTTCATGGTTCAGACCTGCATTTTTGAGAGATAACATGGCAGATGGTAGCGGATTTTGGATTATTATGGGAAGGACATGATACTTGTTCTATCATAAAATCATAACAAACACGCTTCTCAAGCAATTGTAGCCATAGCATTCGCAACTTTGTTCTCAGCTCTTGGAATTTGATCAAACTTGATACTAACAAAGGAATGTTTCAGATTATCTATTTGTTGCTTGTAGGGCATCAACTTTTCATCTTTTGTTTGATATTCATCATTTACTTCATAAATAACTAGTTGAGAATCCCCATATACCTGTAAGTCCGTGATTTTCCACTGAATTGCTATTTTGACCCCAATGATTAATGCTTCATATTTTGCCACATTATTTGTATATTGGAACATTAATCTATATGATTTTGGAATGGTGTGTCCTTGTGGAGAGTTGAACAAGATTCCTGCTCCTGATCCGCATTGTGTATATGATCCATCAAAATATAATACCCATTGTTGGGGCATTACTGTCAAAATGTCTGCATCTAGAAACTCCATTGTCATTGGTCAATCATCTGGTAAAGGAGCCTCTACTAATTGTTCAGCGATTGCCTGTCCTTTGATTGCCTTTCTCTCTACATATTGAATGTCAAATTCACTTAATAGCATGACCCACTTTGCTAGTCTACCTGTTAAGGAAGCTTTATTGAGTAGATATTTTAAAGGATCGATTTTTGCTATTAGTTTGATTGTATGAGTTAGCATGTAGTGTCTCAGCTGTTGAGTAGCGAATACCACCATAAAGCAATATTTCTCTATGAAAGTGTAATTGATTTCATATCCATTCAAAGTACAGCTGATATAGTAGATAGCACAAATTTTTAGTGGTGAATTAGGTGTAAAGCACAAAACACACTTCTTAATACAACATTATATCAAAGACAAAGCTGAATGAATCAAATCAAAGCAATAATCAATTGAAAGCGTCATATTGTTCTTTATCTCCAAAGATTTATTAAACCACTATTGCTCTCAGATCGTGAGGACACTATGATTATTAAAATGACAATTCAAAGAACAAGATGGATGCTAATGCAATGATATGGAACTAAATATGATAATACTAGATGATAAAAGAACTAAACTAGCATGAATTGACATGAAACAGATAATTGCAGCTACAGGAGGCAACCATGATATGAAAGCTTGATTGTTGGATATTGAATGCTTGATGCTTGAACTCTTGCAGAGTAAGAGTGCATAAGTTAGATTATCTAGATCCTTTTCTTGGTTCAATGAGGTTGTATTTATAGAATTCCTGGTTGTAGAAATGCACAGGGAAGACATTGAGAGGCTTGGATTCAATCTGCAGGATTGAATGGTTAAAGTTGGAGGAGATTGAGAGAATTTTGGTGATTGTCTCTACCCATGAAAACACCAGGCAAGAGAAGATGAAGGATTGAGAGAATATTTTGGAATTTTTCCCCAATTTATCTCCAAAACTTCCTGTGAAGTTTCAAAGCATTAATTGTGACATATTTTAGACATAAATTAGACATAGGATATCTAATTCATTTTTGAGGAACTGTAGATGGAATATTCTTTATGCTTTAATTCAAATATTTTGATTTATTTAAATTAGCAAAAGAAGGATAAATAATTTAATAAAATGAACTATAGAAGTTGTTTATTAAATTAAACAGAAGAATACGACAATTAATCAATAAAGTGTTTTAATCTTTATTTAATTAATTTAAGATTGATGTGATAGATTGAAATAGGGATTTGATAATTAAATCGAACAAAGTATTTAATTTTTTTTATTTAATTAAGATGAGATTTTAAATGTTAACTATATAAACAAATATTTGTATTTATTTGATAGTAGAGGAAATTAGGATAATTAATCAAATAATTCGTATTTAATTAATCGGATGCTCTAGACCAGTTTTAGGTGTATACAATTTTCAAGGAGCTTAGGAGGTCAATGTATGGAATGGTTCTCTATACTAAAACCAGGGATTCAAACTTTTGAAGAACTAGTCAATAGATTTATCTCACAATTTTCCTTCAATATTCGACATGAGGTAACAATAAAAGACCTTTACAACATGAAACAAAAGAAAGGTGAGAAATTTCTCTCACTTCTACAATGATGGTGAAGGTTTTTTGCTAGGTATCCTTGTTCCATACCCGAAGAGGAAAAGATGAAACTATTTATTGACAACTTAATTGATGAAATGAGCTACAGGCTTGAACTACAATGTCCACCCACATTTGGGAAAGTGATTGAAAATGGTCTCAAAATTGAAGAAGCTTTGGTCAAAAGAGGGGTAATAAAACATTACATTGAAGGATCAAACAATGCAAATTCCTCAAATCATTATGGAAACAATGAAAAGCCAAAGTTTTGGAAAAAGAATAGAAATACTGGAAACCATGATATTACAAATGACACACAATGAAAAACCAGTATTTAATATGATAGCTACTACTACAAACACAAATCAAAATAAGGATGAAAGTACCAAACAAAATGTCAATCAAAACAACAATCCGAACAATGGAGAATCTAACACAATCATATCAAAAATCATCGAATCGATGAAGATTCACACCATTGGGACAAACACTAGAAAGAGAACTTATTGCAAATGGACTTGTCACCTCACGTGAAGCAAGATTTTGGGATCCAAAAGAGAAACCACCATGGTGGAATGATGCAGACTATTGTAACTTTCATAATAACAAGGGACACAAGAAAAATGACTGTATGGAGTTAAAACATCGAGTCCAAGATTTGATTGATAACAAAAATGTATTCATAGAAGGAAACCAAACTAACAATGATCATATTGCATTTAAAGATCCTTTACCAAATTACAAAAAGGGAAAATCTTCCTCTACAAACATTAAAGGTTAAAATGTCAACTACATTTATGATGGCACAATATTTTGTATCTCTACAGTTGAGAGTGATAACATCACTACTAATCGAATTGATAACATTGGAACCAAAGAAATCATACCACTAGATCTGATCCCAAACATAGACACATCCAAAAATTAGGTCAATGTCATAAAAACCAGGGAAAATCAACTCCAAATTGGTCAATGTAACAAAAAGGGGGATATCCAGAGTAATATTGAAAGGAGTTTCATCTAAAACTGCTACTCCCCCTATGAGTCAATATAACATAGTTGATCAACTACAGAAAATACAAAAAAAAATATTGGTATTAGAACTCCTTAAAATCTTTCCATCTCATAAGGAGGTTTTAGAACAAGCTCTTGTAGCCACCACGATACCCAACAACCTGGATGTCTTCCAATTTCAAGCTATGGTGGGACATTTAACCATGCCTCATTGTCTATCATTTTCCGAGGAAGATGATGTATCACTTAATCATCTACATAATACTGCAGTTCATATTGAAGTGTTAATCCACAAACACTGTGTTAAACATGTCTTAATATTGTAGAAGTTCATAAATCTCAACCTCACAGTCTCCAAGAATCACTTGCATGCAATCACCTGTCACATGCAACAGATATCCAGAACAAACAATAGGATGTTCTATAAACTCTCAAGCAAATATGTGCAAGCATAAAACCAAAATATTGATTATTGAATGATCTAATAATTACAATGTGATCAATCCTTATGAGGAGATCAAGAAAACCTAAAATTAGGAAACCCTAGTGTGCACACTTAATAATTAATAAATAATTATTAATGTGCCTAAGTTTAGCTTAAGCAACCTAAAGGAATAAGTTACCCAGTATGATATAATTAATTTATAATAACTTATTACTCTAACACCCCCCATTAAGATGAACTTAGGAAGAAGCTAAAACACTAGAAGAAGATGCATGAAAGTAAAGATGGGTCTCGACAACTAGGCCTGATCAAGTACCCATTTACAAATGCAGGATTGAGGTAGAGAAGGAAAATCTAGTGGGAAAAACCCCCCTATAATGAGATGACATGCTGCAAAGAAGCACTAGAAGAGCATTGTAGAGTAACACTGGAACTGCAATCTGGCAAGCAAGGAAAGATACTTATGTATACAAGAAACCATATCAGAATCATAATGATGCAACAATAGACCCGATGCCATGGAACACTCAAAAACTTCAAATGGAAACAACCCTGGAATCTATGAAGCAACAATCTATTATTGAATGAAACTGATACTAAAATGAAGTGCAAAGATGCAAGGTGTAGTCTTCCAACTACCAAAACATCCAAGTAATCTCCAAAACACCCATCGGTCCAAATCTGGATTAATGATAAACTTGGGATAGATACAGAAATAAGTGCATTGACAAAAACATAGAGTTCCTCAATACCTTTCCAATGCCGCAAAGATAGCAAAAATTGGAGATCATGGAAAAAAGTTATGAGCTTAGAAGCATAAAATAAGCATCTAACTTCAAATAGTAGTAAATATAGTAAAACAGAAAAATAACATAAAATAAACTACACCACAAGAAAGTTCTTGGAACCATCTTTCTGACAATATCTTGTTTTCCCGATTTCGATACCATATGCCCAAGTTATGCCAAAAACAAAAAAACTGCTCCTTGAAGGCAAATCAGGGCTAGGAGGGGGCATAGAGGGTCATACGGCCGATGATGTCAGCAATTCATGAGCTTAAATTTCACGGCCATCCGGCCATCACCACAAAAATTCGCCCCCCTTGCAAAAAAAAATTGACAGAGCCCCTGGTCGCTGATATGACTAGAGGCTGGGTGCTGGAGTTCACCAGGGCCCGGGCGCGGAGCTCCTGGTCCCCCATAGGACCTCGGACTTCATTGGAGGGCCCGCGGGGGCTGACTCGGACCGACGACCGAATGGTGGAGAAGCCTAGCGGCGGTTTTAGTGTAATTAATATTTAATTACACTTGCATAACTTTACTTAGGTTTTGCTTAGGTAATAATTAGTTTACTTAATTAATAAGTAAGCTTTATTTAGTTGAGCTATTTTTAGGTCAACATTAGGGTTGCATACATTGCTTTTATAAAGCAGTTCTCTTATTGTAATTTCTAAATTCCTGAATAATATCAATTTGCACATTTCATGCGAAGCTATGTTTTTTCATTGTTTTTCTCTTTTGTGGAAGGTGTTTAGATTTGCATGTCTGATCTTGGTTTCTAACATGGTATCAGAGCCTTGACATGCAACCCCTTCTCAAATTCTGGAGAAAATCATTGCAGAGTTTGTTCAGGGTTCCTCGAGGGTATCATGCCTTGAGCTCATCTATGTGAAATCTTGGATCAGATTGGGCTTCACCATTGGATTCAAAGCACTTGAAAATGTTAGGATTGGCTTTTATTTTGCAGATTTTGGTCTTCGTTGAAGAAATTTGTGAGGGTTTCAAGTTCGGTGATTTTTTGCAAGCTTTGGAGGTAGCTGATTTTTCTGGGCACTTTGGACACAAACGGAGGTCACCATCACGTTCATAGTAGCCAAAAACCCTAGGAACTCTTGTCAAATCATCGATTTCTATGAAGTTAGTTTGGAAGGAAAAAAAATTGCCAAGGAGGTCGTACGGCCTCCCCAACAAGCTTCCCGAGGCACATTTTAAAAAAAAAATGCAAAAAAAAATTCATAAACTACATCAGTTTTTGCGCCTGTAGTTGTAATGAACTCCGCTACTAGGTGGCCACCTGCTAGCCGCTTAGACCAAGGGCGCCACCAACCGGCCATCGATCAGCCCAGCCCCTGTCGAGCACCCTTTGCACAGACCGCAGTCATATGGGGGACCAGGCGCTATGCACCCAGCCCCCGGCCAGCCTTCCAGCACACCCGCGGTCACATGGGTGACCATGGGCTCCACCCTAGCCCCCTATCCACCAGCCCCTAGTCGCGCACAGGACCAGGGGCCGAATTGTTTTTAGCTACCTGTAGGCCAAATTGGCCATTCTGGAGCACTTTCACCAAATCTGACATAACTTTTGCGTACAAAGTTAGTTTTTCACAAACAAGATATTATTGGAAAGATGGTTTTGTGACTATTCTATTGGTGCAAGTTGTTTTTCTAGATTATATTCCAGTTTTATTTTTTAGGTCCTTGAACTCAGAACTTGTGTTTTTCACTTCGGAGGGCATATCTTTTGACTCGGTGATCCTTTTTTCACCATTCTTGCGGCATTGGAAAGCTGGTTCAGTCCTATACATAGATTTGAGGTCTATTTTTATTTTCTATTCATTCATATTTGGACATTCTCTCCTTTTGCAATCATTGGGTATTGTAATAAATGAACTGATATAAAGTTCCATCAGGGGGGTTTCTTGCATAATAATCTGATTAGAGTGTGCATGTACTTTGATCTTCATTATTATTTTGATGACAACTCACATGGGTTGTAATCTGGTTTCTTAGGTAGTTTTGGCCATATTTTGTCTTAGTTTGACACATATCGGATCCATCTCAGTTTGAGGGGCATGAAATTTGTGCTTAATGTTCTAGAGTCTATATGGTACTTGTTCCCATGGAAGAGTTTCAATCTCAATTTGGCATCGGCATCAAGATACATGGCTTCCAGATTATGTCATCATTCATTTCATCTACTATTGCTTTATGGATTCCAGGGTTGTTCCAGTTTGGTGTTTTCGAGTGTTCCATGGCATCGGGTTTGCTGTTGCATTATTATGATTCCAATATGGTTTCTTGTAGACAGAAGTATCTTTCCTTGCTTGCTGAATTGTGGTTCTAGTGTTACTCCACAGTGCTCTTCCAGTGCTTCTTTGCAATAGTCATCTCATTGTAGGGGGGTTGTCCCACTGGGTTTTCCTTCTCTACCTCATTATTGCATTTGTACATGGGTACTTGATCAGGCCTTGTTGTCGGGACCCATTCATGTTTTCTTGCATTCATCTTAGTTTTAGGTGCATGCTTTTTTAGTCTCCCTGAGTTGCACTTATGGGGGGTGCTAGTGTCATTAATATTTAATTACACTTGCATAACTTTACTTAGGTTTTGCTTAGGTAATAATTAGTTTACTTAATTAATAAGTAAGATTTATTTTGTTGAGCTATTTTTAGGTCAACATTAGGGTTGCATACATTGCTTTTATAAAGAAATTATCTTATTGTAATTTCTAAATTCCTGAATAATATCAATTTGCACATTTCATGCAAAGCTCTTCTTTTTCATTGTTTTTCTCTTTTGTGGAAGGTGTTTAGAGTAATAACCGCTCTACTCTCCAAGTCTCTAATGATAACTGAATTAGGTGTGAACTCCACAGACCTCCCATTACCTCCATGTGTGATCTGATATATAGAAAGAAGGTTGTTTGTCAAATGAGGAACACACAAGACATCCTAAAAAGTGTTGTCCCCAAAACCAATAGACCCCTTCCCTATAACATTCATGTATGTATTGTTTCCCATAAAAATAGGAGACATAGTGTGAGACTCAAAGGAAGTGAACATAGACTGTGTAGAAGATATATGATGAGATGCTCTCGAATCTAGAAGCCATCTCCCTAATCCAAGACTCAAAGAAGCACAAAGAGCATGCGCATTCATATCTGATGAAGTATGTAAACCAGTTGTGCCCCTATCATACTGCATTGACGAAGAAGAAGAAGAAGGAGGGGAAGGAGATGATGTAGAAATCCTAGAAGGAAAATCAATCTGATGTTTCTAAAGAAGATTCTTCAGCTCATCAATGTCCTTCTTGTAGCAATTATGTTCTGCATGTCCTTCTCTCTTGCAATATGCACATGGGCCCTTCTCCATCCTAAATGATTTCCCCTTAGAAGAGGATGATGAATTTGAGGAATCCTTCTACTGCTCATGAGATTTGGAATCCTTTTGTTTTTGTTTCTTTCATTTTCCTATAGAAGCCTTCTGATCTTTGGGTTCCTGTGATGCAATGAGTGCCTGTGATGAAGAGGGCTTCAACTTGCCCATATTGGCCAACTTTTCCTACTCTCGAGTGAGCTAAGATGCAAAATCATCAAAAGAAGGCATAGTAAATCTAGTACCAAGTGCATCCCTAGTAGCATAAAAGGTAGAAACAAAAACTGAATAATCTAGTCCAAGCTTAGAAAGAATGGACAATATCAACTGAGAGTCTTCCTTTTGAACACCAAATTGTGACAATTGCAATCTAAGAGACTTGATTTTGGTGAAAAACTCCTGGATGCTGTCAAAATCCCTAGGATTTAAGCCAATAAGCTCATTCTCTAACTGAAACCCTCGCATAGTATCCTGCTTCCCAATCAAAGACTACAAAGTAGTCCAAACCTCATGGGGTGTAGTGCAAGACTCAATATGAAAAAGAAGGTTAGAAGAAAGAGAAAGAAATAATGTACCATAATCTTCATCACATCTATTAAACCACTTTCTCTTTTTTGTAGCACCTGTAGGTTCAATTTTTGTACCCATGGTTACCTTGTACAACCCTTTGTGTTTCAAATGAATCTCCATTTGTTTTTTCCAACCAAAATAGTTGAATGGAGTAAGAGATGAAATACTATGTGTATCCATGATAGAAACAACAATATATACTCTCAAATAAAAAAAACAATGCTCGCTGATCTCAAAAAATAGCCTGATTGCATGCTTACCAAGAAAATTACTGGAAAGGTAAAGGCTGAGATCAAAGAAGAATATCAGATACCTAGTAAATTTTTTTTAAAAAAATAGGTCTAAGATCTGTCTAGAGCACTGAACCAACTTTTCAATGCCTATTTGTTTTCACTCTATTTACCCAAGCTATGAGAAAATGAAAAAAGGCCTGTAAAAAGGCACTTCTAGCACTAATCAGGAGCAAAAATTAAGCACCTTTATTTTTGGCCTGTGGTTTTGCATATGACCAACCGTCGGCATAGGGGGTTGAATCCATAGCTCTTGGTCACTGACGTGACCCTGGCAGGGGTTGGGTCGGGTGACGTGGCTAGGAGCACTAGCTCTTGGTCCTAAATGTGACCACGAGTCGACGATGTAATCCCGAAAGGGCTGAACGGGCAGCACGACAGGGAGCCCGCGGGGGCAGAGCACTGAGTGGTGGTGATTGCCGCCGGTGGAGACAGCCAGTGGTGGCAGTGGTGGGTGGTTCGGCGGTGGGCGGGCGACGGGTGGATTTATAACTAGCTGCACAAATTTGCTCGCTAGTTTTGGATTTTATTTTTAAATTTTTTTTGAAATTCGTGCAAATTTTCACCTCGAACTGCGTCTTGGGGAGGTCGTACGGTCTCTCTGGCAAATATTTTTTTGCCTTGTTTTCAACAGGTCCAAAATCGACCAAATGAAAGGCATTTCTAGGGTTTTTGGGCGTCTTGAACGCGATGGCGACGTCCTTTTTTTCCCAAAAATGCATAGAAAATATGCCAAGCCCTAGATGCACAAAAAATCAGTCTGGCTTGAAACCTTTGCATAGAAAAAAAATGTTGTGAGAGAATATCTTCAAATCATGAATAGGAAGCCATAGGTCTGGAGCTCTGATACCATGTAGAAGTTGATAAATCTCAACCTCACAGTCCCCAAGAATCACCTACATGCAATCACCTGTCACATGCAACAGATATCCAAAACAAACAAGAGGATGTTCTGTAAACTCTCAAGAAAATATGTGCAAGAATAAAACCAAAATATTGATTATTGAATGATCTAATAATTACAATGTGATCAATCCTTATGAGGAGATCAAGAAAACTTAAAATTAGGAAACCCTAGTGTGCACACTTAATAATTAATAAATAATTATAAATGTGCCTAAGTTTAGCTTAAGCAACCTAAAGGAATAAGTGACTTAATTAATTAACCCATATGATTAAATTAATTAAGTGTAATAACTGTACACATCTAAAATTGGTCACGGTTAATCGAACCTGTTAATTAATTAAATATGAATTATTTAATTAATATTCTTAAGTCATCTACATATAAATAAATTTAATTATTTATTTATATTGTTCATTTTCTAATTCTTCTAATTTAATTAAATAAATAAAGTTTATTTAATTAATGCTACATTCCTCTTAATTAATTAAATAGATTTTACAATTTATTTACATTAATTATCACAAGTTTAAATTCTAAATTTAAATGATATTCTTCTCTCCACATTTAATTAAATATTTGCAATATTTAATTAAAGCCTTTTCATTTCTATCACACATAATTAAATATTTATTTATTTAATTATGAGAGACACCTTTCAATTGTCTCTTCATTTTCCATCTGTCTCTTAGAATTCCACCTCCTTTTCGAATTCTCGATCTCCCACCGTTCATTTCAACAGGTTTGAACTCAACCGTCGATCTTGGCCTATTGAATTCCTACCTTCAAAAATCTATAAATACAACCCTCTTATGAGTGGAAAAGGACCTTGAATCTCATATTTTCATGCATAGTTATTATAGTCGCATTTTAAGCATTTCATAGCATTTTAATTCAATAAGCTAAATTTTTACATGCATATGCATTTTTGATAATCTCATTCTCTCAAGTGCCATTCTACAAGCTGTTGTTTGCACAACTGAGAGCAAACATCTTGAAGTGAATCCTTGGAGATAGAGGACAATGAAATGAATTTGAAGAAGCTGCGATTTAGAGTTTGCATTTGCTTTATTTATTTAGTTTTCTTCAATCTAATGTTTCATTGGTGTACTAGTTTATATGCAATTTAATTGACACATTTCTAACATACACAATAACTTATTACTCTAACAAATATATGGTGGAGTTGGTTTAAACATTTACAATTTGAAATTGATCTGTGCACTGGGTTATTCTAATGATGGTATTGATGGTCAAAGGAAAATGACAATAAAAGCCTATGACAAAGAAGAGAGATCCTCTAAGGGATTGATCATATTTCTTATTCAAGTAGGACCAATGGTAAAAAATATAGCTTACCAAGTGCTAGAAAAGGAGTTAACCTACAATATACTCTTGGGACATCCATGGATACATGAAATGCAAGTGGTGCCTTCAACTTATCATTAGTGTTTAAAATTTCCAGTCAATGGACAAGAGGTAACCATATCAGCTGACTACAACAATCCCCAACATTGTAACATGCTTAGAACAACTCAAGATAGTTTTGTGCCCCATAATAGAGAAGCAAGCACTTCTGGTTCATCTAATGATGAAAAGCCACTAAACATTGTATCTAAATGGGTTGAGAAAAAATGGTCAAACAAAAGATACAAGTGTTTTTGATTCCACTTTATCAGACCATAATGGTCACCTCAATTCTCTATCACAGCAATTTCAAGAAAAAGGTTCAGTTATATGACAAAGGCATGGGAGAATATTCTATTGAGAAATATCTATGTCTTTCACAATTGTTTTCATCTCCAAGGTCCTATGGAAAACCATCATAACCAACCACAATTGTGGATGACAGATTTGTGAAAGCAGGTACTCTAGAAGATGAAACAAAAGACTAAGCCATCCTCAATTGGCTATACAAAGATGAAGAAGCATCAACATCATCAAATATCAGCATAAAGATAGATCAATATGGGAAAGGAACATTTATCTTAGAGAGAATGGGGTATGAGGGATGAGGACCTGTTGGAAAATGAAAGGAAGACATCATAGAACCCATTCAACCTCTTACCCTTCGGTCAAAAGATAAAACAGGACTAGGTTATATAGGGGAATCAAAAGAAGAAATGAAGGAGAAAGTTATTGAAATAATCCTTCAAACGAGAGATAGTTATGAAACAGATTCCAATGAATATGAATTGGATATTTACTTTGATGTATCATATACAAATATAAAAATTGATGTCATAAAAGAATATGCACCCACACGTGAGGAGGGACAAAGTTCAGGGACTAGACCACTTGTATTTGAATCACAAAATATCGATGACTCAAGTGAGGATGGAAAGACATCGAATGAACTAGATAACTTGGAGGAGAGTAATATCTTAGACTATGAAATTTCCACTAACCAATATACTATTGGAACTCTCACTACTGATGACCAAAGTCAACCTGATGACTTTTTACCCTTAATATAAATTGAACTTATCAACTGGGAACCAAGTTAACCTATCAATGTACCCATCTTTATGACTGATAATGCTATCATAAATTTCCTTTGTTGTGATGACCCCGACATGCATTCTAATCATAAATCTCATAAAAAAATGTTGAGTCAAGAGGGTGTCAAATCTTCTAGTTGCAAAATTGAAAACAAAAATAATGGATCTAATGGTGAGAACCATTCAATGGCAGCATTAGATTTTGAAAAAGTAAAAATAAAGAACACCTCTGATGCTAAAAACCTCTCAAAGGCACTGAAAGATGGGGGATTTTACACCCTTCTAAAAAAATTATCATGAAAGATCATCAGTACTAGTGGATCCTACATAGTCTATCAATATTGGCACAACAAAAAAATAAAAGACTTTGCATCTGGCAGCATCCATGACTGAACAAGAAAAGATAGAATTTATCAAATTCTTTGAGGAAAGAAGTATTAAATTTTCTTGGTCATACTCTGATATGCTAGTTTTAGATCCAGATATTTTAATGCATCATTTATCTCTACCATCTGGGATTAAACCTATGAAACAAAAACTAAGGAAGATGCATCCACATATCGCCTTGATGGTAAAGGTCGAGCTGAAAAAGTTGTTAGATGCAGGTTTTATTAGGTCTATCGATTATGCTGAGTGGATATCAAATATTGTCCCTATATCTAAACTGGACAATAGTATCAGAATATGCATAGATTTCAGAGATCTGAATAAGGTATGTCCCAAAGATGATTTCCCCTTACCTAACATTGACATAATTGTGGACTTAACAACAGGACACGCCATGTTATCAATAATGGATGGTTTCTCAGGTTACAACCAAATCAAGATAGCACCTGATGATTAGGAAAAGATAGCATTCACATGTCCATGGGGAAATTTTTGCTAGAACGTCATGCCCTTTGGGTTGAAGAATGCAAGGGAAACATTTCAATGAGCAATGACCATAATTTTCCATGATATGATGCATACCTTTATGAAGGATTACATGGATGATATCTTAGCAAAGTCATATTCCAGAGAAGGACATCTAGATATCCTGGGAAAAATATTTACAAGGTTGGATAAGTTCAATGTCTGGTTAAATCCAAAGAAATGTGTCTTCGGGGTTACATCAGTAAAAATCCTAGGATACATAGTGTCAGAGAAGGGTATCAAAGTGAACCCTGCTAAGGTTATGGCTATAATGGAAATGTCACCCCCAAAGAATATCAGTCAACTAAGATCTCTACAAGGTAGAATACAATCAATTAGGGGATTCATCTCTCAATTAGCCGACAAGAGTCATCCATTTAATCATTTGTTACATAAAAATATCTTGTTCAAATGGGATCAAGGGTGTGAAACAACTTTTAATCAGATAAAACAATATCTAATGTCACCACCCATACTCATGCCACCTATGGAAGGTAGACCTTTACTACTATGCATTGCAACAAAAAACATTTATTTAGGTGCACTATTGGCATAGGAAGATTATGAGGGAAGAGAACAAGCTATTTAATACATCAACAGGACTTTGAATGGCTATGAGATAATTTACACCTTCATTGAGAAATCTTGTTTGGAAGTGGTATTCACTACCCAATAGTTGAGGCATTATATGTTGACTCACATAGTCAGGCTCATAGCAAAGATTGATCCATTGAAATATCTACTTGGTAAGGCTTCTTTAACCAATAGAATGTCCAAGTGGGTCATGCTTTTAAGTGAATTTGACATCCAATATGTGGAAAGGAGAGCCATTAAAGGTCAAATGATTTGCGGAACAATTAGCTGAAGCTCCACTAACCGATGATCATCTAATGACAATTGAGTTTCCTGATGCAGACATTCTTACTGTGACAACACAACAATGGAGGCTTTATTTTGATGGGTCATACACCCAAAGGGGGTCTGGTGCGGGAATATTGTTTGTTACACCTCAAGGACACACCATCCCAAGGTCTTATAGACTCATGTTTCCATGAACTAATAAAGTATTTGAATATGAGGCACTAATCATTAGCATCAAGGTAGCAATTGAATGGAAGGTCATAGAGCTACAAGTGTATGGAGATTCACAATTAGTCATTTATCAAGTCAATGATGAATATCAGATGAAAGATGAGATGTTGATGCCATATAAGCAGTTGATTGATGATCTTAAAAAGTACTTTATGGATATCAAATTTGAGTAAATTCCAAAGGAAAAAAACAAAGATGCAGATGCTATGGCGACAATTTCTTCTCTTTTACAATTGCCAGAAAAATGTGGTCGATATGAGTTTATGGTAGAACAAGTGTCCAATCCTACTTATGATAATCCTGAATCTCAAACCATATGCCATTTAGATGTCGTTGAATCCACACTTTATGGAAAGACCTATGCTTACCTAAAAGACAACACCCTTCCTCCCAATCTTTCTAGAAACCAGAAACGCAACTTCATCTATCAATCCACCCGACATACCTTAATCATTGACATAATTTACCGTCGAGGTCTAGATGGCATTATTCTCTTGTTTTTAGAACATAATGAATCTGAGACAAACTTACATGAGGTTCATGAAGGTATTTGTGGAACTCATTCAAGTGGGCTAACTCTAGCAAATAAACTCCTCTATTTGGGGTATTACTGGCTGAACATGGAGAAGGAGTCATCAGTTTGTAAGAAGTACCAAAAGTGTCAGATCCATAGTAACCTAATTCATGCACCAGCACAAGAATTATACCCATTCACATCAACATGGCCCTTTTTTCAGTGGGGATTAGACCTGGTAGGAAAGATAAAACCATCTTCATATAGTGGGCACAAATTCATAATCACAATAACATAGTACTTTACAAAATAGATAGAAGCGGTTCCTCTAACAACAATCACTAGAAAGAAAATCTTGTCTTTCATACTAAACTACATAATTTTTCTGTATGGAATACCTTAGTCCATTATTACAGACATTTTAAGAACCAAGACATCTAAGAATTGTGTGAAAAATTTCATATCCAACATCGTTTCTCAACACCATACTATCCTCGGGGAAATGGCCATGCAGAGGCCTCCAACAAGACAATTCTGAAAATACTAAAGAAAATGGTTAATGATGTTGGATGTGATTGGAATGTTCAGCTCAATCCTGCATTATGGGCCTATAGAACCAGCATCAGAACACCAATAGGAGCTACACCATATGCCTTGATATATGGATCAAAGGCCATACTACCCATCGAGGTTGAGATTTCATCACTCTGTGTGTCACTGAAGGGAATGATTTCATATGAGGATTATAAAGTGTCTAGACTACAAGAACTAGAATTGTTGGATGAATGTCATAAACAAGTTGTCAACCATCTAACAATATATCAATAGAGGATGTCTCAGAGCTACAATCACAAGGTAAAATCTAGATTTTTTTAGGTTGGTGATCTGGTCCTAAAGGAAAACCCTAGAAATCAGCAAGATAGAGAAAAGAAAAGGAAATTTGAAACTAACTGGCTAGGTCCTTATTTTGTCATATCAGTCTATGGATTTGGAGCCTATCAACTATCAACACTTGAAGGGGATCTGTTTGATGAACCTATCAACAATATCTATCTCAAAAAGTTCTACACCTGAATCACCTAGTGCATGGTTCAAGTCCTAGAAAATGGTTGCCTTGATGAAAACTTGGAAAATAGGCATCTTGGTGATAGAAAAATAGCAAAAAAATGACAAAAATTTAAAAATACAAAAAAATAAAAAAGACTAAAAAAGAGAAGAAGTGCAATAAAAACATATAGTGAAAACCTAGAAACAGGCGCTATTTGTGATTTAACCAAATTTTCCATCTATTGGACACATGTCATGTTCATTACTTTCACCATCACTTTACATCCATTATCATATCATTACAAGTGGTCATGTCTCACCCTAGCTTGGGGGCAACATCTGGACCTCACTAGGGGCAATGAAACATCGAGCTTAACAAAATGGACAAACAGAAATAAAGCAAATGCACCAAAAACAATGATCAAAATACAACCCAAAATGAAACATCAATCACTGTCAAAAACACATTAGACATCCATATCACAATAGAAAATCCAAAAAAAATATAAACAAATTAAGTAAAAAAAAAAACATGAGTTTGTGTCAATCGAACTATGTGGTCTCTATGTGTATAATGTAGGCAAGGCTAATCTTTGATCGGCCCCTGAGGCCCCTAGGGTAGGTCATTAGGTTAGGTTTGATCCAAAATCTCAGAAAAGCACAAAAGCATCATCAAATCAGGATGTATGATCTAATATGACTAATGGTTGAAACACTTTAAGTAAAGGTTGGATATGTTGTACTTTGATTATTTTTTATCATTTCTTTAGAGAAACTTGATGGTGTATTGAACTAGAGAAGCAAGGAAGGAGAATGATATTTTCATTTGTCTATTGTTTGTGAATTAATTATTTATTGTGTGAATTGTCATGGGACGTGCTCCACAAATGTATCACTAATGAAATTCAGAATTCACACACTAAAATAATTAATTCTTGTCTATTTACACAAGAAATGCTTAGGTAATCTTGGTTTAATTATACCTAGATTCTTTTGATCGCTTGTAATATCAAAATTAATGAAAGTAGTACTCAGGTCATCATGGTCTAAATTATACCATTGATGCTTGTACTCACTTTGAATAGTTTAAAGCTCCATGATGATACAAAGCACAAAAGTACTGTTAAAATGCCAATATTTGTATGTAGATGTGCATGATAAAATTAGATTGCATTAATAATAGTTTTTACATATGCAGAGTTTTTGTTACAAAAGCTCGTGTAGGATTCAAATTGATGATTATCTTTTCTCATAATAGTTATTGAGTATACTTGATTTTAACAAAAACATCATCATGACCATGTAGTTGCATCATCATTTTCATTTGCATACATTCATTTAACATATCATTATCATATATCATTTAATCCACTTATTACATCATATCATTGCATTTCCACTCAGATTCATTCAACACATCTTTTATCATACATCATTTTCATCTATTTATTACATCGTATATTTGCATTTACACCAAAATAAAAATGCATAGATCCCATTTACATCACATATCATAAATTATTTAAACCATTACATTCACATCCATGTATATAGACACATCATCATATAAAATATAGATACATCATACATCCATACATCATGCATCCATACATCATACATCCATACATCATCATTAAACACATCATAAATCATAGCATATCACATGATCATAAATGCATCCATAACATATCATGTAAATCATCACATAGCATATAAACATAGAAATTAAATGCATCCAGCATAAAATCATGGAACCCACATATAGATCGATCAATCCCCTACATATCATATAAATCTCAAAAATCATGAATGTCAAATATACAAAGATGTCTAAAATATAAAGAGATACAATATCAAAATTGGCTGAACCGAAGTATACATCATGTCTCAAATATATCACAAATCATATCATGTAGTGAGGATATACTATTGCTAGATGGTGCAAGCATCTCAGGGCAAGTACCTCCCCCACCAAATGGACCAAGACCTCATGGATCTCTTTGTGGCTGTTGAGTCACACCCTCACTAACAGTCCTGGTATGAGTCATGCCTTATCGCAACTATGCATAACTAACCCTCTGCTCAGAAGGGATGAAATTGTGATATCTACCTCTATAAAACTTTGCCTCTTTGCCCACATGGAGAACCTCTCTCATATAATCACCTACAGTTGTGCCATTGACTATCCTTTATAACTGGTCTTTAGTGGTCTAGGCCTGCTTTGTAATCTGCCTAGCTGCATCCTGCTCTACTATTAATGTGGCAATCTATGCCTGTGTAGTTGCCAACTATCCATGTACCTACGAGAGAGCCTATGCCTGAGCCTGGACTTGGGTTTGCATTTGAGTCTGATTTTTTGCTAATAAACCTTGAGCTTGTACCAGTTGCCCTATAGAGTCTATAACCGCACCTGTAGACTAGAAATATGAGTCTGCTGATGCTGAGAAGGCACCCCAATATGTACCCACTGCTCAAAGGGTGCTACTAGTGATCGCCTCTTATGAGGCACCAATAACTTTTGCACATCCACATCTTCATCCCCACCATCACTCCCCTCCTCATTACTGCTACTACTATCCTCCCCATCGTCGCTACCCTCCTCATCACTTCTGCTCTCAACCTCCTCCACAGCCTTCACCACATCCTCCACTACATCCTCCTCACCACCAATCTCAACTCTCCTTCATCGACGTCAGTGACCTAAATCAATCTCCTCCTCAAGAGGTAATGGCTCTGGCTCATCTCGAATGGTAATCTAAGCATAATAATGTAACAACAAATACTTTGCATAATCTTCTATGATAGAAGCCTCAATAATATCTATGTGAATATCCCATACTATAGGTTGTAACACCTAAAACTCTTGTACTGCAATATCATACGAGAGGTAGGGTCCCCAATTAGCAACATCTATTTGTCACCGCCCATAATGACCAACACCCTGGGGCATCCCATATACAATACCATACTATCTAAGAACCCTCCTGAGCAGAAATCTCTCTAGTACCAATTGAGTCCATCCAATAGAAGCAATGACTAGGGAACACATGGCATCTGCATATCGTCATCATCCCAATGCTTGCAATATAAATAGGGATGCCAGATAACTACCTCCATATCATTTAGTACTCTATGCCAATGATCTAACCTACCCATCCTAGGTTGAGTAAGTCAACCTGCATATATGTGCACATAAGGTCGCTTGGATTGACGCTACCTCACCATCACTAGATGTATAACATCTATGTGTTCCCACACCCACACCTGAAGTAAAGTAACTTCGGCTGATAAAATCTGACCTCCAAGGTACACTGTTGAATGCAAATCATGATAAAGGTGGGCAAGCATGCACATGCCCCAAGCATATCACATCTGATGAACTATCATGCTCTTAAGAACATGGCCCCAACCAATAGATAATCCCTTTTACCTATGATCAGGACAAAGGAATCCTCCAATGAATCCAGCAAGGACTGACAATAGAGTGGAATAAGCGTCAAACATCTCAAACCATAGAATCCATAATCCACCAATATGATCATCCTAAAACACCCTCTAAAGAGCATCAGTACCACCCTGCTCAAATGAATCATAGACAACAATATCCCTGACAAATGGTATCTGTAGAATCCTCCATACATCCTCTGGAGTGATTGTGATCTTTCCAGTAGCTAGGTTAAAGGTGTTATGCTTGTTGTGCCACCTCTCTGCTAAATTTGTCAGGAGGCCCTGATTAATCCTAATCTGGGGCATATCAAGTAAGGAAGACAATCCACAATAGGTAATGATAGTTGTCTCAGGTTGGGCTAGTTGTGGCATCAAATCAAATGTCTGAGGAAACTTCTCTCTGATCTAGAGGTTTGTTAGAGCCTCCTATCATCATGAAATGTTCAAAATCAATACTCATTTGTCAAAACATCAAAAAATCAAATATTATGTCAACCTAATCAGCTCTTGGTGAGATTTTTTGATCAAATCTCATGAGTGAACCTAATCAACCTCGCCTATCATGAAGTTTATCAATCAAACTATTACTATTCCTCTCCTATCATCAAGATAATTATCATCAATCAAACATCAGACCTCACCTATCATGAGGTTGAACATCATCTACTTGATCAGAATCATCAATCATATCAAAAAGAAGGTTGAGACAATAAAAAATCAACAAAATCAAAGACCAATTTGATAAACTTTATCAATCTGACTTTGAAGCGCTAAAACAGAGTTTCAAAGTGCTAAATCAACAAAAGCACCATTTCATAAAGTCAAAGTGCCATTTCAGATTGTCAAAGCACCATTTCAACAAAAGTGTTATTTTACCAAGTAGAAGCACTAATTTATTGGGTCAAAGTGCTAAATCATCGAAAGGGCTAAAACAAAATGTAAAAGCGCTAATTTATCAAGTCAAAGCGCTAAACTAGAAAGTCAAAGTGCTAAAGTTTCTATCCTAGGCGCTAAAACTTTGAAAGCACTAATAAATTCTACCTAAGCGCTAGAACATTCAAATAAAGCACTAAAACATCAAAGTGCTAAAAAATTAAGCTGAAGCGCTACATCGACTTGTAAAAGTGCTAAATGAAAGAAAAATTTCAAAACTCGAATAAAGTGCAAAAAACAAAATTTGCACGTACAACGAGGGGGTTAATGGGTACATATCGGAGGTCCGTAGATGGTTGGGTGGTGGTGACATCAAACACACTCGAACTGATGAGTATGGTAGGGAATCGACATCCTGCTCCAAATTGCACAAATTGCTCTCTCACAAAATTTTAAAACTCAAATGCACAAATGAGTTTGAAAATGACCTTTTTGACCTTTTAGGTTATTAAAAGTGGCAGTTTAATGAAATTAATTAATTTTTTTTAAAGAAAGATTAATTAAAATTCATCTAGGGGGAATATTCTACATAATTTATTGGGAGATAAATTATTCCACCATCAAATCTTCATCGAATCATCATCAAATCGTCGAAAAATCATCAAAAAATTGAAAATTTCCAAAAATAAAAAAATCATCAATTTATCTCCTGAGGGGGCATATATCCAT
Organism: Sequoiadendron giganteum; assembly: GCA_007115665.2. Taxonomy (NCBI): domain Eukaryota; kingdom Viridiplantae; phylum Streptophyta; class Pinopsida; order Cupressales; family Cupressaceae; genus Sequoiadendron; species Sequoiadendron giganteum. The sequence continues at coordinate 137,109,697 of CM021100.1, forward strand.
CATCACCTAAAAATCATGTCTAGGGCATACTAAATTTTTTTTTCGTCGATACCGATAGGAGCAGCACAAAATTTTCTTTGAAACAATGCGTAAACACATCACTTCAAAGAGGGGCAAAATGTATACACCTAAAAATGATCTAGATAATCTAATTAATTAAATACGACTTATTTGATTAATTAATCTTAATTTCATCTACTATTAAATAAATAGAAATATTTATTTATATAGTTCAAATTTAATTCTTTTAAATTCTTCTATTATTCCATCTTAAATTAAATAAACAAATTTAATGCTTTATTTTATTTAATTATCAAATTCTTCTATTTTATATCACATCATTCTATCTTAATTAAATAAACGGGTTCACATACTTTGTTTTATTTAATTTAATAAATAGACTGCTATAGTTTGTTTTATTAAATTTAATATCTTATTTATTTCTAAATTTGAATAAATCCAAAATACTCAAATTTAAAACATATTCTATAGCTAATCATATCTCACCTATCAAATTATATATCATATGTCTAATTTATGTCTAAATTAATTCAACTGGCATTTCAAGAGAAAGCCTGGGAGACAAATTGGAATCAATCTCTTAATCTTCTTCCACTGATTGTTCCTATCATCTGGCCAAATGTTTTTATGGGGAGGAACAATCCCCATGATCAGCTCAAGCTTTTTCATCCTTCACCATTCAATCCTCAAGATCAAATCCAGACCTTTGCTATGCTACCCCTTTGTAAAATGTGTTGTCGTGAATTTATAAATACAACTTGATTCAATAGGAAATAGATCCCATCTTTGTGCAATCTTACTTTGCAGGAAAAGCATTCAAGCAATTGAGCATATAGCAATAGAATCATATATCAATCATTAGAATCATAATCATGGAATTCCATTTAGATTCATCCTAGTTTATATTAGCTTCATTTGTTTGTTTCATGTCATTTTCATCAAAAGGATCACATCATAGATTTTAGAAATCATTATCAATCATTACATCATTGCATTTAGCATAATTCCATTCTCTAGATTGGCATTTTAATATTCATGATGCTTACCAAATTTGAGATCCCTCTGTGATTTAATAAATATTTGGAGATAGGAAACAATGAGACGCTTTCAAGTTTTTTGTGCTTTAAATTAGTTAATTGTTGTTAAATCTTGATATAATGTTTCATTAAGAAGTGTTTCTAGTTTGTTTTACTTGTTTTTGGATATGATTGATGATGGTACCTGGTTTATAGTCGCACTTAGCACTGGTATAATTGGACGAGGTATTATTCTTTGTTCCCGAACTAGAGGCCTTTCCTTTCCCATGGTCATGTAATGGATTTGTGAAGACCTTGTGATCATTGTTTTTGGCATGTTTTTTCCCATTGACTTCTATGGTTTCATCTTCAACAAAATCTTGAATGATATTCTTCAGTTTTTGACATTGTTGTAGATTATGTCCCTTTGTTTGATGGTACTCACAATAGGTGTTATCATCCCACCATGAGGGTTTAAACTATCCAAGATCATACTATTTTTTCTCCAGAGGTTTTATAAGGTTATGTTTAATCAATTCTTTGTAAACTATATCGATTGGTTCCCCCAAGGGGGTAAACTCACATTTAGGAAATCTCCTTTGTGGTCATTGTTGTTGCAAATTTTGGACAAAGTTGGTGGTTTGATCAGCATCGTTAAGCATGTCATGAGATCAGTTGTAACCTCTAAGTGTGATGACAGGTCCTGCATGTAGGTTCTTAGCATCAACAATACCGCCATTTGTTACGTTTTTGTTCCTAGACCAAAACTTGTTTCTATCATTGGGAGTATTTTGATGTTGAACAACTAGATTCCTACTTGGTTTCTTAATTTATCCTTTATCAATAAGGCCCTTCTCAAGTATAATTCCTTTTTGTACCAAGTCTACAAAAGAGGTACAACAATGTACTCTTAAGTCACTTCGTAGTTTTGGGTGAACATTTTCAAGGAATATCATGACTTTTTGTTTCTCTAGTATCTCAACAGGACAACAACTAGCTAAACTCCTCCATCTCTAGAAGAAGGTGGTGAAGTTTTCTCTATCTTCTTGCATGGTATGACACAAGGTAGCTATCATGATTTCATTGTCTATGTTGAAGGAAAAGTGTTCCACAAATTTCTTAGCTAATTCACCCCATGATTTTATGCCATACAGAAGTTTAGAGAACCATTCTAATGCTATCCCAACAAGGGTTCAAGGAAAACATCTCATAAGGTATGTGGGGTCATATGAGATGTCCATGCATGTTACATGGGAAATTATTTGATGTGTTTAAGAGGATTCCTCTTCCCATTGTACTTAGGTAAATTCAGTATAATGTATCTGTGTGGGAATGGTGTCATGTATAGCGCTTTATCAAAAGGACATGGACATAAATCTTGTGTTGAAATAAAAAAATTTCCTGACATTGACATAGTGTTCATTTGTTGTTGCAGAGCTTGTATTTGGTTTTGGAGAACATCTACTTGTGTTAAAGACATGTTGGTTGTGTTGTTTGGATTGATGTAAGTGTTCTGAAATGAAATATTTTGTGATAGATTGTGATTTGGTGATGAAATATGTCTTGACAGAATATTTTGATTTAGTGTAGGAATATGTCATGTTTGTGTAACCCCTATGTGTTGATTGGCAGTATTAGTGATGATATGTGGTATATCATGTGTTGTGTTTGTGCCAAAGGGGTTTGATGAGGATGCTCCCACAGTAAATGTTAGGCCTTGTGTTATACCAAATGGTGTTGTTTTTACAATTGAGGTAGTTTGGGTGGGTATGCCAGTTGGTATTGTTGTGGTAATCTGATGAATAGAGACACTCAATGTCATGGTTTGCGTTGCTTGTGTAGATGAAGGATGTAGTTTGTGGATGTCAAATCTTGGAGGTAGTATGGCACCTTCTACTAGCAATTTAGCCAAGTATCTTTGAGGATCATTTTCCAAACACTCATCCATAAAAGATGCAAATTCAGGATCTTGAATAGCTATGTCTACATCTTCTACATATATTTTTCCATGTGTGTCTCTAGTGAAAAATTTGTCAAGAAAGGTTTTGTGATGTCTTTCTGTCCCTGATGGTTGGTTTGGAAAGGGATTGATGAATTTCTATGAGTCAGTCATTTCTCTGTGTTTCTTCTTAGACCTTGTCTCGACCATGAAAATGATTTGCTAAAAGTGGGTAATGCAAAACTATGTCTAAAATGATATGATCTAGTCTATGTTTTTGGGATTTTTGGAATATAATGAATGTTACTAATGTTTTGGTATTTTCTTGGAAAATAAAGGATGTCTAAAATGATATTATTCTAGGGTGAAAATATGCAAAATTCTAAGTAGACTCCTAAGGTAATTGATTGTAAATGATTTTAAGAGGAGGTTACTTACCACCTATGGATTAACCAAGGCTACAATTTTAATATTGTCAAGGAACCTGATGTATGACAAGGACCAAATGATAAGGTGAATTTCCAAACTAGACTAATGAGATGGAAGGATTCACTAGTAGTACAAAAATGACTAGGTTCAATGACAATGACTATCGAAGTGTGGATTTGTCCAATGATGTAGAAAGTTGGCCTATTCTAAGATATGCAAATTCCTATGATGCAACTAAGTTTCGTAACTAGGAAGTCTATCTCTATAACTAAATGATACCTAAAAGATGGAAAATGCAAAGTTTGAGCAATTTTCTAGTTTCTATCCAAGGTTTATTGTGAGAAATAGTACTGAGATGACAGTTTTGTTTTGAACTGTGATTGTGAATTCAAGATTCTTATTGACAGAAAAATGTGGTTCAGTTTTTAGATGCGTCAAAAAAATTGACAGATGTGTTGCATATTGTAGATGTGACTCTCTAATGAAAACTAGTTTTAGTTTACTAATAGGCAAATGCAAATGACCCTCATAAATGTGGCTAAACATTTAATAGGTGTGAATCTAATGTCAGATGTGACTTACAATGATAGGTGCGACTTAGGATTTAATGTTAGTGGACACTAGTTTGTTGATAGGAAAATGCAAGTTTTTGGCTAACAGATGCGACTTGAAATTACAAATTTGGTTTTCTATTTATCAGATGTGAATCAAAATTATAGATGCAGTGTTCTAATGACATAGGTTTTTTCACAAACTCTTTTTTGTGATCAAATTTTGGCAATTGAAAAAAATCATAAAACATTGTGTTTCAGTTTTGATGAGCATGAATATGTTAAAGTTTAGAAAACATGTACAATTCCTAAGGTTGAAAATGACAATACTTGTTGAATTCTCACTTGGGTTTCCCCAGCTATGCTTATTCAAAGCAGATGACTATAAGCTTGACCACACTAGCTCCCCTCCATGACACACACTTCTGGGGTCAACCAAGCTTTAGTTCCCCTGACTCTCCCAGGCAGAAATTTTCATCTCTACTATTGAACTATAAGATTGTGAGATGGCTTTAGAGGTCCAACCTCTTTCACTAGCAAATAGAAGGATTTTGGCTTAAATTACAACAAGTTGGATTTTTAGTTTGGACATGCGTTCAGAGAGCCATGTGAGAGGCAATATCATCCTAGTCTGCAGAGGTTACACTCTGCAGGTTTCGACGCACCACAAGGGTACTGGGGAATAAAATGCTTGTCCGATGGGATGTTGGTAATATTGAGTTTCCTCAAGCATTAGAATTCCTATACCGATTGGGAGTAGCTCAGTGAAAAATATCATCACCGATTTGAGTCTTTGGTTACTCTTAAACACCAAAGTAGGCCCAATTTCTAGAGTCAGTAATAGTTTCTCCTACACCCAAGATCGCACGAATGTGTAAGGGGAGAGGATATTTCTTTTACTAAATCAAGGATTTAATCTAAACATGTACAAGCACAAAAGATACTAGTTAATTTTAATCCCAAAAGACAAGTTTTCTAATCTACCAAATAGTTTGTTTCAAAAATAGAGTCTTCGACATCGATTCTGCAAGAAAATTGTTAGTATTTTATAAATTTGTCTGCGTAAGCGGTTCTGCAAAAATACGAATTAGTAGTTTTCAATTTCTTTGTCTTCGTCACTCATCTTGTAGAAAAGGTTGAGAAAACCTATCTTCTATGCTACGTCCTTCAAATACTATGTTAACTCCTTAAAACACATGCTGCAAACTAGAAATTAGCTAAATGAAAAACACAATGAAAAACTGTAAATCGTAAAGTAAACCCATAAATTTCACTAGTCAGATGCGTCGTTCAAAGCAATAGATGCAAAATTTTTCATTAGTCAATTGTGTCATGATAAGCTACGAATGTGTCAAATTTTGTCAGATGCATTGTTGTATTCATCAGGTGCAATTCATATTATCAGTTGCGTCATTTTATTTGTTAGATGTGTTGTTTCGTACGATACCTACAAAAATTGAATAAATGTCTACGGATTTGCGAAGAACATGTCTTCACATCGGGTTCACCAAATGTAACACAGGAAAACTAGAAAGCAAGATTAAAGAAATACAAAAATCATTTAAACTCAAACTAACCTACATTAAACAACAAAGAACAAAGGAAAATAGATAAAACATAAAAAAATCTCACCAAAGATCGATGTGACTCCATGGATAACCTCTATTGTCCTTCTCCATTTATCCTTGATAGTATTATTGCCCTCATATTTTTGGTATGTGTGCAAGTATAGCCTTGATGTATGTGATTATAGAAAAATATCGAAGATTAACAAGTGCTTCAAAAGTATATCAATTTTGGGAGGAGTTGAAATGATGAAAGCCAGGTCAATTTATAGAGAATTGATCATTTGAATGAGAGGCTGAGATTGAAAGATAGACATATGATTCAGATTTAAAGATTTGACATGCATTGAGATAAGTGTTAGTACTGATGTGAGTGATAAAACCTAAGAACAGAGATCAAGATTAAATAATGATTTAATCTCTAGTTGTAAGTATTCAGAAATTAGAAGAATGATTTTTGCATGAAAAGGATAAAGATAGAATAAAGACAATGATCTATTTGAATGCACACACCAATTAATTAACTAAATAAAGATATTTAATTAATAAATATCTACATGCATAAGAGTCTTAACTATATAACTGACTGGTTATGACAAAGAGTCTCTTCATAGAGATGATCATATATTAAATAAGGAGATAAATGATTGATTTAAATAGATCTCGAGTCAAGTGATGAATGAATAATTAGATAACTAGGCAATTATCTAATCAAAAGAATATTCGAGGAATAATAATATTCACGAATTAAATGAATATTTAACTCAACATTCGAAATTCAAAGATTTAATTAAATAAATAAATATTTATTTAATTGACTGTCGAAAAAGTTAATTGAATAAATAAATAATTCGAAATGAATTTTTTAATTATAGTTGAAATTATGATAAAGGATAAATTAAATAATAAATTATTTAATTCAAAAAAGGGGTTAATTAATTAGCGATGTAATTAAATAAATAAGATTGATTTAATTAATCAAGGTTGAATAAAGGTCATCATGAATTAATTAAATAATTAAGGTTATTTAATTAATAGAAAAAAGGTGACTTTAGAAAGTAATTAAATAATTAATATTATTTAATCGTGACTATGGACATTAGAATTATGTTGAAAATGGTACTCACAGGCCTAGACCAATTTTTAGTGTCTCTAATGTGCAATGCAATGTAATCAACAATATGAATATAAACTATGTACACAAATCTATGAAGTAAAATTCATTAGTAGAACTATTTATTCTATTACCTACGTGAAGGTTTGACTAAATCCACTGGCTCTAGGAGGTGTTCCCGTGAAGCCTCCAATATTAACCTATTCAACATCCAAAATCACATATTAAAATACCATTCATAAAACAATGCTATTAACATGTAATAAATTTATAATTATTTACTAGAATTACATACCTCAGTAGTAGGTGCAGTGGAGAAATAAGAAGGTGTAGGGCGAGTGTATCTAGTATCAACACTCTAAACCTACAATTTTATTAAAATCATAAAACTAAACTAGTTAATCTTGCATTTCAAAATCAAAATTTAATAAATTAAATTCAATGAACATGCTAACTTTTACCCGAGTATCAATGTCATAGGCCTCATGCAAAATGCCAGTTTCCCTTTCCATCTCCATAGCTACAGACGGATCCTGCATAGCAGCCTCCTGAGTGTCGATGGGGTCATATGAGCAAGTCACCCCCGCAAGATTGACACAAATGGGATCGAAGCCCACCACTCGAAGACTCCCCTAGATGGTGTTATAGAATAGGGTTGGCATGTTAGATGACACTTTGGGTCAAAGATTTGATGGCCTGCAAAGTCTCTACATCAACACTCTCCTTCGTGATGGAAGGGATAAAAATGTGCTCATGAGGCAGCTTAGCAAGAGGTCACCTCCCTTGCCACATAGGATTCAATTGTGCACCAAGTCTATCTTGTGCCGACCCCCGACCTCTCCCCTAGAAGTCCCTCCTATCAAAATAATTTTGGATTTTGTTCAAGATGAACTCACAATATAGTTTTCTAAGGAAATACTATGGGACTTCATAATTGTTGCATGATGGAAAATAAAAAACCATGTACCACCTATCCCCAAAAAACTTCCTAATCTGTTTGTAGTGGCACCAATGAATAGGAAACCTCTTCGCATTGAGGCTAATATTTTAATTTGTACGTGGGTTAGTGAATAATGAGCACAAATCACCTTTTATAATTTTTAAATATTTTAATGATTTATATGATAATTTATCTTCATAATAAACCCTGGTCGCCTGCCTCCTATCCTGCAAACCAGTTAATTGTTTACTAAATGAATATACATGTTTTAACATTTATTTCAATGAAGCTGCTAGGGTCATTATTTTCGCAGTTGAACCGTTTGGATCGTTCAACCTCCTAATTAAATCCTCAATTTTTTTTTATTGTTCTCGTTAAGTTTTGATGAGTGTCAAGAGGATGTTGAGGGATTGGTGGAGGAGATTGAGGTTGTGGTTGATTAACTTGAGGATTTTGTTCCTCTTGTTGTTGTTGTGCTTGTTCAAGATTTTGAGGAGGCTTTGCAAGTTGATTAACATCTCCTACAAATTTTTAAAAAACATCAAAAACAACCTAAAACTAACAAATTCAAAACAAAAAACAAACAATACTTACCTCTTAGACCTCCTCATCGACATGGAGATATCTTGGCAATGAAACAACAACCGTTGATGAAGAATTTTCTAAAATTCCTCCTCCTAGAAAGCGAGCGCAGAATATTGGGGTTTTGGCTGTGGGAAAGAAAAAAAAACAAGTCACAAGCAATAATGAATTCAATTTATTTTCTTTTTGCTTGTAATATGTCGTAACATGAGAGCGTTATAACGTGACTGCATTATAATGTGCTTGTGTTATGGGCTCGTTGTGGCTGAGCCTCAGGCTTGGCACACCAAGCCATAACGTGAGAGCATTATAACACGCTCGCATTATGAGCTTTAAAAAAAAATTAAAAAGTTGGCCAGAAAATTGTGACCCATCTTTCTACACTTACCCACAAGTGCTATAAACATTTCGAAGAATCCAATTATGCATTCTATGACAAAGCACATATCTATCAAGTATCACTTCTTAAGGGAGAAGGTATTACAAAATGAAGTTAGACTTGAATATGTACCTACGAAGGAATAAATTGGTAACATATTCACAAAGCCCCTTCCGAAGGATATCTTTGAGTATCTCAGAAGGAAGTTAGGGGTTACTACCCCTCTTTTGAAATAAATACACATCCATGCATTAGTCCATTGGATTCACAAACTTTTTGATTTGGATTAATGAATAAGGTCTACTCCTCAAGGGGATTAGAGAAGTGCATTGTTGGAGTATGTGATTTGGGTGCACTCCTAAGGGGGAGTGAATAGAGATTTATATGGCAAGAGTTTTATGTAAAATTTCCTTTACCATTGATGTCAAAGGGGGATAGAAAGTCATGTTAAAATTTTATGCTTGTGCAAGTTTTCGTCTTTGAAGGTTGTGTATGATATGTTGTCTTTGATGGTTTTTCACATCATGTGTTGCCATCAATGACAAAGGGGGAGATTATTGCAAGTATGGATGTGTTTCGTGGTATTGTCATTAATATTTTCATGTATGTCAATGCAGTTCACGTTGATTTTAGATGGTACTTGTATAGTTGTGATACTGTAGAAGTGCTTAGAGTAAAAGGAGCTATATTTATGAAGTTGTAGTTGTATTTTTGCCAAATGCTTTTGAGAAAATTTAAGAAATAATAAACGAAGTGTTGAAGTGTGTGTTCTGAGTGTACTCTAGTATTGTGCTCTGCATTGCTTTTATGTTGATCTTATGTCTATATGGATTTGTAGTTATGATCATGAGCTTCAATGGATAATGTGTCTCAAGTTTTAACTTCTGGTTCGATGCAAAATAAAAGATATGTTCACTGGTATGTGAACTAGTTTGGAAGAACTATTTGTTTGTGGACTAGGAGAAATGTTTTGGCTCCTCAGTCTTCTGGTTTTTTATTCTAGATCTTACTGATCTGGGAAATGATGTTTTTTGATGGTTTTGTGTTCTGACTGTGTCACCAAAAAGTGTAGCCTTTGACACTTTTCACTCATTTGGGTCCTTGCCTATGGATTTTGGACCTTTTTGGACCTCTTTTCACCCTTTTCCAAGCCTTGTGCCAGAATGTTGTAAGGTGTTGAAATTTTTTCACACTTTCCTAGGATTGTCATCATTAAATCAACCCTTTCTTATGTTATAATGACCCCTTAATGCAAATACATGCATTACCTCAATGTGTTTCATGAGACAATCCTGAAAAGCATCATTCACCACATGAGAATTCCTAACAATCAATAAAAAATGCCGAGGTGGAATAGGTCGCAACCTTGGGAGACCTAGTCCCGTGTGGCTTAAAAATCAAATTTAACTTAATTTTCTTTCGGGAATTTGTCTCCTAAACCCTAAGGTTGGCCTGTATGGTATTATTTTAGGAAAATTAGGGAACAACTTCTATAAATAAGGGGTTTCCCCTCATTTTTCATTTCTTCTATTTCATTTTTCACCTCTCTTCTCTATCGTCTCTCCTTCTTCTAAAGCAAGCTAGGGTTTTGAGTATTCTAAGTCAAAGGGACATCTCTCTCAAAAAGCATCGAAAGGTTGAATCCTTCATTGCTGCAACTCAAGATAAAACATCATGGCAAGGTAAACTCCATTGTTTCATGCTTCATTTTATCTTTATTTCATCTTCTTGGTTTGATTACTCAAAAGGGGTTTGACTAAGGAAAACCCCTATGCTCTAACAATCAACATTTCTTCTTCCTTCTTTGTGTGTATTTGCAGATTTAGGTATTTTGCAAGTTTGGAGATTGTTTAAGGATGGATTGAAGACTTTTTGTGGCATATCCTTATCAACTAGGGAAAAAAATCCACAAAAAGATGCCTACAGATCAAAATCTTCACTTTCGGGACCAGACACTTGGAGGAGTGGAAAACACAAACCAAGGGCTTTAGACCCCATCTTCTGGTTTTCAAAAATTTAGAAGAGGAATAGGTTGTCACCTTGGGTGACCTAGTCCCATTGAAGATGCTTTTCAAGGATTTTGGTAGCTATATGCCCTTTTGGCCGAAACGGGCTCCGGTGAAGTTTTCCAAAAAAAGGACTAGGTCACCCAGATTGGCACAAGTGTCCCTTTAGGATTCTGCATCAAATTCAGCAACATTTATAGCCTCTACAAGTTTCCAGGTACACACCCCTTTCATCTCCAACCTTCTATTTTAGTTTAGTGTATGTTTCTTAGTTTATCTTGTACATACTTGCATATCTCAATGCATTTTCTACCATATTTGTATTTCATAGGTTTTACATTCATAGTTAGTTTCTATTTTCCATTTCCAACATTTAGGGCATCCCAAACAGATCACAACCCATAATCCTTTGAATGAACACCCAAAAATTATATCATTAAGTGGAAAGAGAGTCCATTTCCTAACCTAGCTTCTAGGTGAGAAACCCTAGAACCTCATTGGGAAATCCTCTTTCCCTTTTAGCATATCATCTTTTTGGTGGTTCACTGAAAATTTTTCTTGTGATTTGGCACTCTAAAATACCTACTCAAGAGCTCCTATGTATTGTTGGTTGGTTTGATTGGCCTATTGAAGAATTTTCTATGAATGAAGTTTTTTTTAGTTGTTGCAGATGTACCTAAAGTATTCTTAGAGATGGTAAAATGTATGGTGAAGTGTGTTGAGTGATCCATGTGTGATCATCTTGTTGGAGATGTGTGATCATCTTGTTGGAGATGTGTGTAATTCAAAGATCATTGGTGTTTTCATTAGGTTTGGCCAGCCTGGTGTCTACACATTACATTAAGTTTTTGCATTGAATTGAGGAAACATGTGATTGATTCAACATATTATTTGGATCCTAAATTAAATATGTAATTGGTCTTCTCTCATTCATATCAACTGCGAGAATGTTAAGTAGTTGACCTAATTTGAATTTGTAAATTGAAATTGTATAGCCGACCTTGGAGGATGTTTCTAAGGTTGAAGATGGTATAAAATAAAATAAAGTTGTTGAGAATTTGATATCCATCCATCCACAAATCAAGCAAGAAAGTGAAGTGTGTGAAAATAAGGGTGTGCAAGACCGAATTGAGACAACGGTACTTTAATGTGTTAGATTCCTGAAAGTAGTGAGTTGATGGTGTCTACAATCTTCTGATCAAGTTACGAAGTGTGGAACCCTTGTGGTGGATCTTCATTTATCTTTTCTTTTTCTATAGGCAATGAGCCTCCTTCTGGACAATGAGTCCTTTTTTGGCAACGAGCCTTTGTATCTCGGCAGTGAGCCCTCTGGCAGTGAGGCTTTGTATCCGGTATTGCATTACTACTATATTGTGAGCTAATCATCATCATGGATTTTCCCTCATTGGGTTTTCCATGTAAATCTGGTGTCTCTGGTATTTGCTTTCTGTTATTTTCATTTCATGTTTACACTTAATAATAGACTGGGTTAAATTTGAATTGATTAAGGATTAGAAGTAAAGTGATTTGATACAACTGATTCACCTCCCCCTCTCAGTTGTCTTTTGTATTTCAATAGTTATGTGCTTCATGTTTCATCTACACATTTCCCTATTGTCGATTTATGGGTATGTGCAGGATCATGATGGGCCAAAAAGTGGCAATATGATGGGTATGTGGCTGACCGCTTTTTTTAACCCAAAATTGATGAAATGAAAAGGGTTTGTAAAGGAGATTCCCAGCATTCCTTTGTAAAGGAGATTCCCAGCATTGCACCAATATAAATTATGCTTTAGTTTGAATTTAATAAATAATTATTATTCATTTTCTATTGAATTATGACTAAAGTCTTGATTGATAGGCTGATTGAAAAAAATCTATAGCTTTCAAACGGTATCACATTTTTTGAATCCAAAACATGTGTCACATTTTATGCTTCACATAATATAATATTAAAAAAGAAAAAAATGAATTTCATGAAGTATTGACCAAGTTAAGGTGGTTAGACATACGAGTCTTTATATTTCTTAAAAGTTGTAATAAAAAAATTATAGTTAATTATTTACTTGGAAAAAAATTACAAAAATATATGCATCACATCGGGACATGAGTCCTCTACTTATATCTAAAATCTTATAAAAAAATATTATCATTTTAATGCGGTTAGGGCGGTCAGACAGACACCTACTTCTTATTTTTCCTTGAAATTTAAGTACTACTATATTGAAATTTCAAATTTTCACCAAATAGATTTTATTTTTTTGTAAATTAACCCAATAGTCTAGAAACTACATTCAATTTTCTACAAATTCTATTCTTACATATTTTTGAAATAATATAGATAACTTATTCAAATTTTTATGTCAAGTTGCCTAACTCTGATTCTTCTGAATTTTTTGCCACTTAAGGGCCTATTTTTTCCATGATGATCCTGCACATACCCTTATGTTGATGTGCGCTAGTGTGTGAATTATTTTGGATCATATTGGAAGATGTAATAAGTTTTTTATTCCTCTCTATGCTCAAGATAGGACCGCAATATGTTTTTGTGGCCAACTTGTTGAAATAATTGTTTGTATTTTTTTGGCTGACCTAATTGATGTTTTGAGTTCTTGCGATGGATATAAATACAAGAACGTTTCAGATTCAATTGTGTGAAAGTGTGAAGGAGTATGTGTACATGAAATTAATTGAATATACAATAGAGAAAGTGAAAAAGTGTGTGAAAGAAACATCCAATGTGCTATAATGCCTTAGCCAATAAAGTGTTGTGTTAAAAAATATTATATTTTTTTTATAAACTTCTTGTATACTACTCTGAGATAGTGAATGTCATCAGGTCCTTGTATCTTTCCCCTGCAATTGTGTGTGCTTCAGTTCTACAAGTCCTTTGTATATTTCTCTAAGGTTGTGCACCCTAGTTTGCAAGTCTTTTAGCAATGTGCCTTATTTTGTAAGCAATGAGCTTTTATATTGTGAGTTAACTCTCATTGCAGTTTTTCCCTACTTGGTTTTTGCACATAAATTTCATGTTATCTTGTGAATTTGTGTTTATTTTTTTATTTTTATTGTTATTGATATAGTTAAGGATAAAATTGTTGTATCTTTAATTTTTGAGGGTTGCTAAACTTGTTAAGAGATTAAATTGCTATATCTTTCATTGTTGGTGATTTATTTAAGTGTTTTTGGTTTTCTTAAGAAGTTTGAATTGTGCAGAAGGTCTTAAGTTTTGGAGGGGTTGCATTTTTTGAATATACTAATTCACCATCCCCCTCTCAATATCTAGTGTGTTCAACAACTAGTTTGTGATATAATTCCATCATTTATGTGTCTAGGTATTGTATTTAAAAATGGTGTAATATTTATCAAGCCTAATTGATGCCAGGTAATTGATTGGGTATGTTTGGGCAACCTAATGTTGGTAAATACCCATTTCTTTCTCATGAAGATAGATCAATCTCACTCTAGATTTTAATTACAATATTATAAGCATTAGATAGGTTATTGATATTTTCTATATTTGTCCTTAGTAATTGCTAGTATAGCAAGGAAGGATCAAAATATATTTTGAATTGGTTGATAAAAAAGTCCTCCAACACTTGCCAACTGGTAATTGATTACACTAGAAGACTTAAATAATATTTTATAAAAAATATCCTAGTGAATAAGGAAATAGTCTACATGCAATGTCTTGATGATGCATGAGCATCCGAAAATATTCAAAAATTGAGGCAGTTGACTGTGAAGTGGCAGGTTTGCCAATGATGAAATCAGCTACGTATGTTGGCTAGAGTCATACGTCAAGGATGAGGAGTCATAGATTAAAGGGTTTTCTAAAAATCATGTCTAGTTTATCCATTGAAAGTTTTAGAGGTGTGCATGAAGATTTGATCGAGTTATGGATGTCGATGTTCAGATAATTGTTCAGTTGTTCTAGTCAAAGTTCCTGGAGTAAGATGATGTGATTCTGATGGATTGAGATGTTGCGGACATCTCTGTGGTGATTCATGATGATCATGGATGTTTCTAGAATGTGTTTTGGTGGTCCACATCGATCGTGGTGCTCATGATTGGTGAAATTCTTTTATGAGTTCAAATTTTCCATGTTCTTGGTCGACAGGGTGTTGTAACGTATTTTTGATCTTTGAGGATTGAAATATGAAGGTGTTGTGTGTTTGAGGATACTGATTTGGGTCCTTCCTTTGTTGTGGCCGACATTGGTTGGTGTGCATGGTAATTTGTTTATTGTTTGTGGCCGACCTATTTGGGTCTGTACGTTATGTTACTAGTTGTTGTAAATGGGTCGACCTGTTAAGTGTTAAATGATGTGCAAATGATATAAATAGAAGAGAGAGGATTTGTTATGACAAACAAAAGGAGGATGAATAAATAAGGAGATCAAAGGTGTGAAAGATGAAGTACGATGATGAAGTATTCTGATCTGGAAGGATCTCAGAGTAGAGAATGAATGTGGAGCAGGAAATGGACTAGATGGTATATCGTTGTGAAGATTGTCATTATTCAAGTTAATTCAAATTCCTGGGTGCAACCTAGCATCTGTAAAGACTGAGTGGCATCTATAGTGTGTTTTGTGATTATAATATGATGAGTATTGAGATTTGAAGGCTGGGTTTTTCCCAAGATAAATCTTGTGTCTAGTGTTCATGAATGTCTTTTATCTTTCTGTGGGTCATGTGCAGGATCATCATGGAAAAAACATGCCCTTAAGTGGCAATAAAATTCAAAAAAATCAGAGTTAGGCAACTACGTAAAAATTTGAATAAGTTAACTATATTATTTCAAAAATATGTAAGAATAGAATCTATTGCAAATTGACTATAGTTTCTAAACTACTGGGTTTATTTGTATTTTAAAAAAATCTATTTGGTAAATTTTTTAAATTTCAATGCAGTAGTAAATAAATTTCAGGGAAAAAATAAGAAGTAGGTGTCTCTCTGACCACCCTAACCACAATAAAATGATAATATTTTTTTATAAGATTTTAGATATAAGTAGAAGATTCATTTCCTGATGTGATGCATATTTTTTTGTAATTTTTTTCCAAGTAAATAATTAATTATGATTTTTTTACTACAACTTTAAAAAAAATATAAAACCTTGTACGTCTGACCACCTTAACTTGGTCAAAACTTCATGAAATTCAATTCTTTCTTTTTTAATCCTATAGTATGTGAAGCATAGAATGTGACACATGTTTCAGATTCAAAAAATGTGATACCCTTTGAAAGCTATAGATGTTTTTCAATCAGCCTATCAATCAAGACTTTAGTTGTAATTCAAATAGAAAATGAATAATAATAATTTATTAAATTCAAAGTAAAGCATAATTTATATTGGTGGAAAGCTAATAATCTCCTTTAAAAACCCTTTTCATTTCATCAATTTTGGGTAATAAAATGTCATCAGCCACATGGGCCATCATATCACTTACATATCACCACTTTTTGGCCCATCATGATCCTGCACATACCCTGTGGATTAGTTGTTAAATTCCATTGCATATTTGTTGTGATCATGGAGTTTTTAATTAGGCTACAAGGTTGGACTGTCCTTAATTGGATCCTCCTACCTTGACAACATCAACTGGTATTAGAGTTGGTTCCAAACCTGACAGTTGGTTGAAGAATTTATCAAAGCAGGTTGGTTGTTGGTTTATCAAAGTTGGTTGAAGATCTGGTTGTGAATCTAAAGAATTGGTTCTGAATGTGTTGGTTGGTTGCAAATATTTATCATAGTAGGTTGAAGAGCTCATTGTAGAGTTTATCAGATCCGATTGTGAATCTGTTGTAGAATGGGCAAGATTTGAAAAAGGAAAAAGACGGAAAAAGAAAACTTGATATGTGAAAGGGGTACTTTGGAGGAAGAATTGTGCAAACTCGGGAAGTGTAATGTAAAATTGATGGAGAGGATGAAAGAACTAGGAAAAGACAAGTGTGATTCTCTTGAAGAAGAACTAGAAATTGAAAGAAGGAGAAATGAAGAAATGGAAGTAGAACTGGATAACTTTGAAGAAGGATTCATGTTGTTTGAGGAGTTGGATAAGAAGAGCAGAGATCTAGAGGAAAGTTTGAGGGAGTTGAACAAGGATAATAGTTTGTAGAAGAAGGAAATATCAGACTTGAAGGAACATGTTAATCAGTTGGAGAAGGAAAATGAAAGATTGAGATCTAATCCTAGATCTTGTGATGTTTCTTGTGATACTGATGATTTGTGTGATGTTGTAGAAGGTGAAGTTGAAGATAACAATGTAATTAAGCTTGTAATTGTTGGTGATGGTGTTGGTTTCAAAATCATGCAGCGAATGGGATATAGAGGAAAAGGATTGGGAAAGCATCAACAAGGAATGACATAACCTATTGAGCCTTAGATATGAGAGCAGAGAGTGAAGGCCTTAGATATGACAGAAGTGTGGATGTTGTTACAAGTTCAAGCAAATCAAATTAGGGAAGAACAAGTATGTATTGTTCACATTGTAGTAGGCATGGACATAAACAGGAATTGTGTTCAAGGGATCTATATCCTTGTAAGTTATGTGGATTGAGGAATCAGACTGAGGAGATGTTTTGGGATAAAATGAGGAGGAAGCCTATGATAGATTGTAAGTAGATGAATTATAGATGGATTGATGGATCAAAGTGGAAACATGTTACCTGTGTTCTTAGAAGATTGTACAAATGGAAGAATTCATATGTTGGAGGAAAAGAGGGATCAAGATGCAGAGAAAGAAGACCTTATGTGGATTAGAAAAATGATAGTATCTCAAACTATAGGGGGAGTGGTGACAAGATTCATAATTCTTATCACAATGAAGGGTACCAAAGGAGTGAAATAATATTTTTTAGGGAAGGAACCTATTTTCAGGTTTGGAAGAAGAAAGAATCTAGCACTAAAGGTCATCAGGAACATGATATCAGAGAACTTAATGAAAGAGAAGCAGTAAAGAATGTTGACATAGTTTGTGCAGAGGAAGAAGAACCTATTGATACTGAATTAAATTATCCAAAGGAAGGAGAACCCTTGGATGAATCAAATTGGATAGTGTCTAGAACCGAAAGCATTGATTTTAAGAAGAAAGTTTATGAGATAGAATGAAGTAAATGTGAATGAAGGAATAGAAGAGGACAATGATCCTAAGAAAGCTTGCAGGGTAGGCCTACAAGTAGATCCCCAAATCTAGACTTTTACATGATGAAGAACCTGAGACAACTTGCAGGGTGGGCTTGCTCAGATCACCGACTAGTGAGGCAGTGCAAGGCTTGCAAGTAGAGTGCGAAACCAATTCAAGGAGTAGAGCCTAAGGAAATTTTGCACGATGGACTTGACTAGAATGAAAAACTTGAGGCAGTTGCAAGTACCTATGGATAGACCGCCGAACCCATTTAAGAGACAACATTTCTTAGTAGAGCTTGAGGCAATTTTGCAAGGTGGAATTGAACAGAACACCAACCTAGAGGCAGTTGCAAGTACTTGTTAATAGATCGTTGAACCAATGAAAGAGATAACATTGGATTTAATGCAATTTAGAACAAAGTGAAGAGGCTGACTTTTAAAATAACCCCAAGAGTCTGATGTAGGAGCATCTAGAAGTATTCAGAAATTGAGGTAGTTGACTATGAAGTGGCAGGTTTTCTAGTAATGCAATGAAGCTCCGTATGTTGGCTAGAGTTGTACGTCGAGGATGAGGAGTCATAGATTAATGGGTTTTTTGAAAATCATGTCTAGTTTATCCACCCAAAGTTTTTGAGGTTTGCATGAAGATTTGACCGAGTTATGGATGTTGGTGTTTAGATATTTGTTCAGTTGTTCTAGTCGAAGTTCCCAAAGGAAGATGATGTGATTTCGATGGCTTGAGATGTTGCAAAAGTCTCTATGGTTATTCATGATGATCGTGGATGTTTCCAAAACATTTTTTGGTGGTCCACATCGATCTTGGTGCTCGCGATCGGGTAAGTGCACCAAGATGGTTCCCAAAAAGGGGACTTAAGTGGACAACTTTTTCCTGAAATCGGGAAATACTGACCTTGGATGTGAAATTGAGGATACTTAGACTCAAAATTTTGAGATGGAACAAAAAGAAGGATTCAAGTGCTCCAAGTCTACTTTCTAAACTACTAATTTATTTTGAAAATTATTGAGATTAAGGGGTTCAAACAAGGGACATAAACAAATTGGTGTTGTTTTTGTTAGAAAAACATAACATAGCAACTCTTGTATGACCCTCGTACGGTGAACTTTTTTGTAGTATTTTTAAAATCACAATAGTTAGAAGTTAGCTAACAGTATGTAGTTGATGCATGATTTTTCTGATAATTTTTTAATGAATATTTGATTTTTTACTAATTTGCAAAGTGGACATATCCTGAAAATAGAATTTTGGCCGTGCTACCCCTACAAATTTTGGAAACTAATTGATTTGTTTTTTTTTTAATTTTTTAATTTTGTAGAATCGAGTCTAGTTTCTAAAAATGTAATTTATTTGAAAAATTGATGAACGGTTAATTTATAATGAAAAAAATACCAAACACTGCTTTTTGGGAAAAAAAAGGCATACAGATAAAATAAATTATGGATGAAAGACTTAACATTTTCAAAAAGTGAAACAAATTACATCATTGGATAGCTAAGAGATAACCCAACATTACCCATGTGCTCGATTTTTTCGATATTGAACCTCGTGCAATCCTGACGGTGAGCACGAACTCGATTATGAGAAATATGGTGGATTTTGTAAAAACATGTCTTTGGTCATTGGGAATTCCCTCCAAACCTTTGGATTGGAATTCCAAGGCAATACCAAGCTTAAAGTTTGGTAATTCTCAAAGCAAGCTATAACGCAAGCGCGCTATAACGCGCTCGCGTTATATCTCACTTTGACATGGTTTTTGCTTCTGTGAGGAACATGTATACTAACCCATAACGCGAGCGCATTATAATGCGCTCGTGTTATGTCTTACTTTATTTTAAATGCTAATATATTAATGTATGCTGATATATTTTTATGTACATGTATGTATGTATGCTTGTATGGATGTAAGATTATATGTACAAATGTATTATGCTTGTATGTATGCATTTATGTATGTCTTTAGATGAAGGGAGAATTTAGAGAGAGTCTAGAGAGATGGAGAGGGGGTCGAAGTGAGAGTTTAAGAGAGAGGGAGTGGGAGAGAAGGGGTTGGATTGAGGGGGACTTAGCTAGGTAGGGTGGGAGGGATAGAGGGAGGGAGAGAGAGAGAGGGGGGGAGAGAGAGAGAGGGGGGTGGGAGAGAGAGAATTGAGGGAGAGGGAGAGAGAGAGAGACAAAGAGAAAGAGAGGGTTATGTAGGTAGGGTGTGAAAGGGAGAGACTTGAGAGTGTGAGGGGGGTGAGAGGGAGAGACTTGAGAGATAGGTAGTGAGAGGGAGTGTGAGAGAGAGGGAGTGAGAGAGGGTGGTAGGGATTGATTGAACAAGAGGTACGCAGAAAGAGGGAGACAGTACATAGAGACAATTAGAGAGGGTGGGAGGGAGAGAAGGAGGGAGAGGTGAGATGTATAGATAGAGAGAAAGTGATAGGGGTTGAGGGTATAGGGTTGAGGGATTAGGATGGAGGACCTATAGGGTTGATGGTTTCTAGGGTAGTAGGGTTTAAGGTTTGAGGGTTGATGGTAGAGGGTATTTGGTTGAGGGTATAGGGTAGAAGGGTTTAGGGTTAATGGTTTACTTGGTTGAGGGTAGAGGGTTTAGGGTATAGTTTTGAGGGTATATGGTTGAAGGATTAGGTTCAGGGTCCAATGTAAGGGGTAGAGGGTTTAGGGTTTAAGGATTGAGGGTTGAGGGTTGAGAATTGAGGGTTGAGTCTTTAATGTATAGAGTAAAGGGTAGAGGGTTTAAGGATTGAGGGTTGAAGATTGAGGGTTTAAGGTATAAGGTCGAGGGATTAGGGTTGAGGGTCCAATATAGGGTAGAGGTTATAGGGGTTGAGAGATTAAGGGTTGAGGGATTAGGGTTTAGGGTAGAGAGTATTGGGTTGATGGTAGAGGTTAGAGGGTAGAGGGTAAAGGGTTTAACAGTTTAGGGTTTAAGGGGTTAGGGTTGAGGGTCGAGGGTTTAGGGTTGAGTGTTTAAGGGTTTAAGATTTGAGGGTTTAAAGGTCAAGAGGGTTGAGGGATTAGGGTAGAGAGTTTACTAAGTGGGTTTGAGGGTTGGGGGATTAGGGTTGAGGGTAGAGGGTATAGGATTGGCGATAGAAGGTAGAGGGTTTATGGGTTAGGGTTTAAGGGTTGAGGGTTGAGGGATGAGGGATTAATAGGTTATAGAGTAGAGGTTATAGGAGTTGAGGGATTAGGGTTTAAGGGTTGAGGGTTGAGGGATTTAGAGGGTATAGGGGTTGAGGGTTGAGGGTTGAGGGATTAATAGGGTATAGGGGTTGAGGGTTGATGGTTCAAGGATTAAGAGGGTATAGGGGTTGAGGGATTAGGGTTTAAGGGTTGAGGGTTGAGGGTTGAGGGATTAAGAGGGTATAGGGGTTGAGCGATTAGGGTTTAAGGGTTCATGGATTAGGGTTTAGTGGTTGAGGGATTAGGGTTTAAGGGTTGAGAGTTGAGGGTTAAAGGATTAAGAGGGTATAGGGATTGAGAGATTAGGGTTTAAGGGTTGAGGGATTAGGGTTTGAGGGTTAAGGGATTAAGAGGATATAGGGGATGAGAGATTAGGGTTTAAGCATTGATGGTTGATGGTTAAGGGTTGACGAATTATGAGGGTATAGGGGTTGAGGGATTAGGGTTGAAGGGTTGAGGGATTAGGATTTAAGGGTTGAGGGATTAAGAGGGTATAGGGGTTGAGGGATTAGGGTTTAAGGGTTGAGGGTTGAGGATTGAGGGTTGATGGATTAAGAGGTTATAGGGGTTGAGGGATTAGGGTTTAAGGGTTGAGGGTTGAGGGATGAGGGATAAAGAGGGCATATGGATTGAGGGATTAGGGTTTAAGGGTTGAGGATTGACGGCTCATAGATTAAGAGGGTATAGGGGTTCAGGGATTAAGGTTTAAGGGTTGAGGGATTAGGGTTTAAGGGTTGAGGGTTGAGAGTTGATGAATTAAGAGGGTATATGGGTTGAGGGATTAGGGTTTAAGGGTTGAGGGTTGAGGGTAGAGGGATTAAGAAGATATAGGGGTTCAGGGATTAGGGTTTAAGGGTTGAGGGTTGAGGGTTGAGGGATTAAGAGGGTATAGGGATTGAGGGATTAGGGTTTAAGCTTTCAGGGATTAGGGTTTAAGGGTTGAGGGATTAAGAGGGTATAGGGCTTGAGGGATTAAGAGGGTATAGGGGTTGAGGGATTAGGGTTAAAGGGTTGAGGGATTAGGGTTTAAGGGTTGAGGGTTGAGGGATTAAGAGGGTATAGGGGTTGAGGGATTAGTGATTAAGAGTTAACGGTTGAGGGTTGAGGGATTAAGAGGGTATAGGGATTGAGGGATTCGGGTTTAAGGGTTGAGAATTGAGGGTTGAGGGATTAAGAAGGTATAGGGGTTGAGGGATTAGGGTATAGGGGTTGAGGTATTAGGGTTTAGAGGTTGATGGTTGAGGGTTGACGGATTAAGAGGGTATAGGGGTTGAGGGATTATGGTTTAAGGGTTGAGGGTTGAGGGTTGAGGGATTAAGAGGGTACAGGGATTGAGGGATTAGGGTTTAAGGGTTGAGAATTGAGGGTTGAGGGATTAATAGGAGTTATAGGGTTGAGAGTATTAGGGTTTAAGGTTGAGGTTGAGGTTGATGGATTAAGAGGTATAGGGGTTGAGGGATTGGGGTTTAGAGGTTGAGGTTTGAGGGTTGAGGGATTAAGAGGGTATAGGAAGTTGAGGGATTAGGAGTTTAGGGTTTAGAGGTATAATGGACTAAGAGGTATAGGGTTGAGGGATTAGGTTTTAAGGGTTGAGGGTTGAGGGTTGAAGGATTAAGAGGGTATAGGGGTTGAGGGATTAAGGTTTAAGGGTTGAGGGATTAAGGTTTAAGGGTTGAGGGATTAAGAGGGTATAGGATTTGAGGGATTAGGGTTTAAGGGTTGACGGTTGAGGGATTAATAGGGTTGAGGGATTAAGAGGGTATAGAGATTGTGGGATTAGGGTTTAAGGGTTGAGAATTGAGGGTTGAGGGATTAAGAGGGTATAGGGGTTGAGGGATTAGGGTTTAAGGGTTGAGGGTTGAGGGTTGAGGGTTGAGGGTTGAGG